>SNQJ01S0113527.1:2554-28391 GCA_010110895.2 Picea sitchensis
TTGGGGGAATATTTATAATTAAGGGCCATTCCATTTATTGGTAATATTTATAAATATCATTCTAAGTACAAATCTTGTGGGAATCTAGTTGGGCAAGGCCATTGTCTTCTTATTTGTTTAATGATTTATACAGAAGGCTAATTTCCTTGCAAACTTACCTTTCTAACATTATTTTTTATGACTACATGAGAAATAGTTCATATTTGGGAAAAAAATCAATGTCATAAAATGTTTATCCATCTTAATTTTTAAACTACATGTTGGAGGGTGAATTATCCAGGACAAACAAACATGTTTTTAAATGGCATGTTGCAGGGGGGATCACAACATCCCCTCTTTACCTACCAACCAAACAAATCGTGAATATTTTTTGAGAATCACAACACCCTTTCTTTACCCATAAACTAACCAAACCTAGTTAACATGGGATATTATTTAATTATATATTATGTATATAAACACCTTTTGTTTCTAGGAAGATAATTAAATTTGGATACTACAACGAGTTTGAGACTAGAATTGGAGAGTGAGGAGTTTTACCTTTGGTCAATGTTCCTATCTCATGGACTTCACCTAATACTTTGATCAAGTTCCAATTCCATTTCCATTGGTTGACCTCTATTAAAAGACCAAAAATAGCTTTCTATTTATATTGTCTCTAGTCATTGAAAGCATACAATTTGATATTTGAAAGAGAACTAAAAAATACAAGGATATATGACAAGGTGTAATATATATGTCTAATGAGGTCACCCTTTTGCAACTATTCAAAATAATGGGAGGAGAAATTGAAACTTTTGGCTTCAAATATGGAAGGAGTCATTTTGGATTGATGAAATCGTAGATATCAAATGCTAACATTACATAATCCAAGTGTAGTATGGGTATTCGAGGGTGTTGAATCCATTTTTCTAGTAAAAACAACAAATTCATAATTCTAAAATTGCAATTTCAACAAAGATTGCCTAGATAGAATCTAGTGATGGAAAATCACAAAAGGTCAAAATCATTTAGCATTTATCCTTGTTTAATAATTCGATAGCCTCTAATTTACCACATGTTGAACTTGAAATATCCTTTGTTATTGGAAGGGAATACTTCTTTATAACTAATTTAGTAAAACATTGACCTAACAACTTAATCAAGAGGATAAAAATCTCAATGAAATAGAAGGATATATCCATTATACTTTTGTGTGATACCTCATCTAATAAAATAATTAAATGAGACAAAATAATGTTGGATGGAAAAAGAGATATATGTGTTAAGAGGGAGGCTTACTTGTAAGGATTAATTCATGTTCTTTTTAATGTTGTTTATTTGAATCAATTAAGTTGTGACTTAGAAATGAATGAGTCAAAACCTACAATAACTAACACAAGTGAAACCCTTAATTCATTGTGGTATAAATTTTCCTTGTAAATCCTTGAAGCAATACATCCTAGGATTTTGATTCACATCCTAGGATTTTGATCCCCCTCATCAAATATGGTTATTTTAAATGAAAATGAAAATTGAACTTGTATAAGGTACCATAATCACCTAAGAGTTCCAAACATTCAAAATATTGTATTTAATTTAATAGGTTTATTTCCATCATGATAATCTTAACTATCATCGTCATTATATGACTCTAACCTAGTTAATGTATAAATGAAGTCATTTAATATTAATAACCCCACCCTAAAATGATTCTAATGAAAATGGTAAAAGAACCACTAGGACATTATCAATATACTAGAAAACACCAAAACCTAATTGGCCTAACCTACACTTTGATGGTGCTTCATAGGGATTGATAATAAATGATGGTGTCATCCAAGACAACCAAAGGGCGAACTTGGCATTGGCATAGCTTGGTTACATATGCAATAACAAGTAACAACGAGGCTAAGTTCAAAACCTATTGCAGTATTTCAACTTAGCAACGGATCATCTACAAATACAATATGTTATAAAAACACTTTCAATAGGTGTGTATTAGGACGACAATAGGTGTAATGCCCTGTATTTTGACATTAGTGTTGTTGGGTATTTTACCCTACGGACTAGTAAGCTAGGGTTCTAAGCCTACATGCAGATCATGACCCTTCAGATAGGTTTAGAAGTAACATCATTCTACCCAAAAATCTCAACCCACATACTGCCAAATTAAAACACATTAAGAATGAACTAACCTTATTTTCAGAAGGTTTTAGGAAGGTGATCTCCAGACGAGGTTGTTGTCTCCTTGCTATATTTACTCCTTTACACAAAGCTTCCTGCTGAGAACCGAAAATGTATATACATACTACTGATGATCCTGCACAAGAGTTTAAGAAATAGGCATAAATCAGATAATAGAATGAGATTCATGTGTTTGAGACGGAAAAAGTATCTTTACCTAAAGCCCTTCCAACAATATAAATCAACCCCACAGAGAATGGCACAGAGGGCGGTCCCACCGTTCCACTATCTGATCCAGGCTCTTCCCTCTTCTTCACATTCTCAAAACATTTCTTGAGTTTCTCCTAAAGCTTCAGGCAAAGTTGAAATTGGACAGGCAGCTTAACAATTTAAAGGTTCCTTTGTCATGCACCCTTTGGCTGTGGTGCCCCTACCCCCTCCTGTACATGAACTTCCTAGGAAGAGCTAGGGTTTTAGTACAGACAAAGTATTGCATGGAGTTTTGGGTTCATGACCCAGGCATTACATTGAACGTTACAGAGGGCATAAAGTGGCACACTGCAGCTAAATTTTCCAAGAACATGATAGAACTGCTTCGGAGGTGCAGAACATTTAAGTGAGGCCTTCATGGGTCTTTTAAAATGAGAGTTTTAGAAGGTTAGGCATAACTTGCAATGAAGGGCGGCTGAGTTGTTGATGCCGAGGTAAGCATGTGCATTGGGTTATCATGAGATGCCTAATGTGGCGAAAGTCCAGGGAAAAGGCTTCGATGAAGGCAGAATACATGCAATCTTTACTAATCTGTGAGTATCTGGGAATGGTGAGCCAGTGGGAGTAGGAAGTGCAGCACTTTTAAAAATAATGTCCAGTATCTCCGTGAGACTTTGTGCTTAGGGATGAAAATCAGCTTGCTTATGGCTACCAATCCAAATACTGCTGTAGATCCATGTCATATAGTATATAAAGTGTATGAGGCATTTTGAGGCTTCCCACATTAAATAGAAAAGTATCACATCTTTATAGAAAAGGCTGATAAGGTCATTTGGCTGGAGATAGGGACTTGAACAGAGCAACAACTTCAAAATCTTCAAAACTTCGGTAAGAGTGTAATATCAGAGTATGACTTCACTACCCAGAGGAATTCGACGACTCATTGGTCATGGAAAAAATTGATAATATTGATGATCGGTAGAGCTTGCATTTTGGTTTAAAATATAAAGAACTTGATTGACGTTGGGATGGCTAGGAATTATCTGGGACAAAGAGACATATGAGTAGCCGACTTAGGCTACAAATTAACAAACTTCATGGACAATAACCCGCGACAAGTGTTGGGCTTTAGTATATCATTAATGTAGTCTCTGACGAGGAGGCACATAAAACTCTCCATATGTTTGGTAGCGGAACGGGCTTCCTTTCGTAACCGACTAGCTTTCCACCAGGTGGTACTACATCCCATGAATACGGTACATCAAAGCGGACGAGATAATGCTAACTTTATCAAAGAGGCGGAAATCATAATCTTACTTGAGAAGAAAATACTTTCCCATCCCTGGGTATGCTGATTTTGTTCTTTTGAATAGCGGAGAAAAAGAATGAAGAATCTACACGTTACAAAGGGAGGAGGAGAGCGAGGATGCAAAACATACAGGTTCCAAAGCACAAGGACGAGGCTGCGATGTTCTTAGGAATGATACTCGGAAAAATCCTCCAGAACGGCCGGAACATTAAGCATAGCTGCCAGCCGTTACCCCTACGCTGATGGGTAAAAGATTTTATCACGGTTGTCGAACACACAATGCCGTAGCGTCCTTAGGTGCCAATTTCGCGAGCCCAAAGAAGGAAGCTCGGTGATTTTTCATCTTTTGAAATTGCGAAAAACACCGAAAAACTCCACATTGGGTAGCACCCCGTCAATAGGCTAGTAGGTTTGAAAAAGGGATAAACTAACACCAACTAGAGCGTCAATTCAAAACCATTTTAACGAGTGTGACAAGGACAAGATCACTTTCGGCTATTTTTCAATTTTAAGTAGTCTGAAAAAAAACTTAACTAAGGACTCGATGATGTTCTTACGGACCGTTTAACGAGTGTGTGAAAGAATAAGGTCACTTTCGGCAATCTTTTTATGTTTAGAAATTCTGAAAAGAGCTTAACTATAGCGGACTCGGGGGTTCCTTTTTGAAGATTTAGTCCCTCGGGCCGAAAAAGGAATAAATTATACGAGGATACTCTTCACAAGGTGGAAATTCAGTTTCCTTTATTAAATACGTTGACCCGTCAGGACCCGAAAAAGGGTAAACTACCGCGGGGACAGGCAGTGACTTCAAATTCCGGTTCTGGCGTGGCGTGTCACAAAGATTGACTCGGCAATCTTTCATTTTAAAAAGGAGTGCGAAGAAAGGGCTTAAAGGAGACCCGTTTAAGGAATGTTCTTATGGACGGTTTAGCAGTGTGAAGAAACAAGATCACTTTCGGCAATCACTGCATCACAAAGTGCGAAAGGGCTTAAAAGACTCCATTATAGTTTACTTTTCTCGGTTAATCCGGGCCGGAATAGAAAAGCACTCATCTGATCCTCGCGGATGTTTCTTTTGGGTCTCAAAGCGAGCTTGAAAAACAACAAAAAGAGTAGCCATGTCGACACTGTGGGTCGATGTCGGGTATCGCTTCGTAAGACCAGGCAAAACATCGTGGAATCCTTCTTTAAAGATCAGTGTAATCTGAATCTCCTCGGGGAGCTATCCGCTCCGGCGAAGACATTTTCCACGATGCCAGGGTTTGGGGAGATATTGATTGGTAGTATTTGATTGATAGTTGCCATATTGCCCTCGGCATAAATATCCTGTGTAGCTAAGGAGGTTAATGGGATAAGGCTGATCTCCCATCATGGTAAAAATGAATTCTCCTGCTTCGATTCAAATTAACTCTGGGAGAAAATATGAACTATGATGAATATCTTCCCAAGATTTTTCCGGACCAGTCATTGCTCGATTATAGCTCGTATGAAGGCAAGACTAAGTCTAACGAATAAATGTTAGAAAGAGAACCCTGAGCCCGGATAGGCTCAAAGTGGATCAACTCTTGTCGCGGGAGTTGGATCCGAGATGGCGAAGCTGAACCATAGAAGTCCTTCGCGACCAAGAGGCGAGGGCATGCACGCATGCCACATACCGCATCCATCATATCGATGGGGAAGGAAGAATCCGGATCCACTAAAGTAAGTCGTCTGGGCAATGAAACTGGAAAATCGACCTTGTGGTGATCGATATAAACAACTTATCGCCGAGTTATCGACCTTCAAAAGGTAGTGGATACCCCAAAGTGGAGTGGGTAGCGAACAAGCTGATCAATGGTCACTATCCGGCCTTCGTAATGGGAAACAATGAATAGCGGAAAATTGTAGCGACCGCAGCACATAGCATATGTCCAACTCTGACCTAACAACAAGTTGTAGTCGATGGGGGCGTCTACCTCTACTCGGCGCTACGGTCTTCCCCTAGCGCAGGGAAAGAAGGGATGATTCCATCGCGGTCGGAAGAGCGACCATCGAGAGCGGTGAAAGGAAGTAGGTAATGAGGAACCTTTCGGGTTGACCAATGGCTAGCGGGCTAACGCGACATGGCCCTTGCGTTGAGCGCCCTCATCTACCGCGATGGGAAGATGTTTCGTGTAAAAGTTTTGGTAGGGTGAGCCACTACTATCACGAGAAGCGCGGCGTGGTAAGGCAAACGAGCTTTCAAGTCAGTCACGTATCTAGCATGATGGATTTCACCGGGTTACAGTCTCAGCGTGAGCCTAAAAGCGACCAACTTATTGCTTTTCGAACGACGCTTTGGAACTTCGGCGGGGCCATAGCACAAGGGTTTGTGACAAATCTTCCACCACTGTGGCAATTGGATTCACGAAGCGGCCGCTAACGTTTGGATTATGAAAACCGCGTTTAAGCGCACCTTTAGAATCACGAGTCATTGTTTCTAGCGTCTTCGATCTGAAGAGGAAGAGATGGGATCACGACTTCTTTTTCCTTATCAGAGGTGTTTTGTTTGCTATAGTCATGAGCTCTAATTGCGATGAAAGCGTCACTTTTCATCATGTATCGCGTTAGCGGAGGATGAAGCGTTTTTGGGAAGAAAACCGGTTTTCGTGACCGCCCTTCCTCGATTGCTATTGAGGAGAGCAGGTTAATTTGTCCATGTTGAAAAGGTTAAGGGTCAACACAGCTTGTGGTACAGCTGGCGTGACAAACCACGGGCCTCTGCAAGTCGAGGAACATAAATGAGTTGGGTGATCTTCCGCTTTCAGATTGCGCGGATACCTCGCCTTTCTCTTTTAGTGGTGCCCTCACTTGCCTTATCGTTTTGTTTTTTATCCCTTTATAACTATACGTTTTTTTCTTCCCTTCGGGCTGCCGGTTGGCCTTTGGGTTAGCCGTCTGTCCGGAGTGTGCCGGCCGTTTGGGTGAGGCGACCAAAGCGGAGGTTGGCCTGGCGGTGAGTGATATGTCGATAAGCTGTACCAATTGTTTGTCAATTGCTCGGCCGAACAATGTTTCGAACCAACAATACCATCGGCATGTGGTCCGCCCTCTGTCTAGTTTTTGTCCGAATTGATCGTGGTGCATCCGGAAGGATGTTCTACAATCATTGAGGCCCGAGAATAGATTAGCTAAAGCTGTTGAGCTCTCATGATGGCTTCTTCCTCGAAGAAGACCCATGAAGTTGCAGGCGTCTTTGGATAGCGCGGAACTAAATACTTAAGGAACCACTCAAGCTGGAATTTTGGTGGGACTGGTACTTTGATGTGACTCTTTCGGCGTCGCCACTCGAATATGATCCGAGATATGGTCTTTGGGCGTCTGTTCGAAATTAGCTAACCAATTACATTAGCGGTGTCATTATCCTCCCGCGAGTGGTAAAATGGTTAGAGAAATATGCATAGCCGGTTAAAGCGAAAAAAGAATATAAGTGAGCGATCAAGTTCTATGTCGCCCGCCATTCCCGTAGCACTCGATAAAGAGTCGCGTTAAAGAAACAATACATATATTATCTGAGTCATCTTTCAATAGAGTTGGATAGAGCACCATAAAGAGATTAGAAAAGTGGTTCACGATGATCCCGATCGCCGTTGGGTTTAGCCGGAACTTTGGGATGTAGAAGGTAACTGTATGGCAGGCTAACGGATTCGTGGCAGATAAGGATCGTTTGGCAGCCGTTTAATCCGGCAAGTGTAATGTTGCCAAGAAAGAGGTTTAAACATTCTTGGTAGCGGGATAGAAAGGTCACGAGGGTTTTGTCTGGCGCGAGGTTGCCGAGGAAGGGGATTGAAGTTCTTGCTTGAGGTTGGGATGAAACGTACCGACCGTGAGGTTTGCATTTCGCGGGGACATGGTTTACTGATTCCCCATGAAGGGACATCGGATTACAGGCATTATTTGTGTTTTGTGGACTTTGGAAGGATTTCCCCATGCGGACCAGTTAGGAGAGCATGGTAGTTCATCCGGTTCCATTGATTGTAAAACTTATTTACTTGAGCGGCATTGAAGTTGGATCCTTGTCCACGGTTCAAAGGTCCCGATGATGTACTAGCGGGAATAGTACCCTCGCGGTTGGCTGTCAAAATAGAGGTGCCCCACGGTGGAAGGCATACGGTATTATAATGATGTTGTGACCAAGCCGCGTTCCAAAGCAGAAAGGTAGCGGACCCTCTTGGCGCATGGATTTGCGCAGGTTGTCCTTGACTCCCGGCTCCAAAGTAAACTTGTATGCGGGTTGGCCAGTCTGCTGATCACGGACCGCCCGAAGCGAAAGAGGGCGAAGATGACCTAAGCGTAGAAGCCTTGATGAAAAGGGCATAGAACTGGTGCTGCGGAAAGCGACGACTACGCTTTGAGACAAAGTACGGCAAAATGGATGAGGTGAGTGCGGAGGCAATTTGAACTAAACATCCCGATGAAAGCGGGCGCCTGTCATCTTACTTTGGATGTAAAGGGGTTGTGGCTACGCCCGCGATCTCGATGATCAGGATCGCTGCGACGGGGTTGTGCAGCGTAACCATGGTAGTGGACTGCGGGCCCGATATATTGGAAGGGCTTCTCCTGTAGGTGACAACGGTGAGAATGGAAGTCCCGGTTGAAGCGATACGTTTCCTGCGGGTGCGGTGTGCTCGTTTGTAGAAAGTTCCATTTGGAATAACGACTTAGCTAAAATCCATGAACAGGGTTTTAACCAATGCAAAAGTGGTGGATGTATTCTCTCGGGGTTGTTGGGGATCGAGGCGCCCCGGTTGCTTCAAAAGACCCTAGATGAATTCAATCTTCCGCCTTAGTGGTGCGGGGGTGGCTCCGATTATCCGCCGTGGCCGAGGCCCGAGAAGGCAGGGGCCAGAGCAGACTCACGCAGGAATCCTCCACGGTGTGAGAGAATTCTCGACCGCTAAGGTCCGCGAATCAAGCATTAACACGCGCACTATAAGAAAGTCCTTAGGAGATAAATCAAGCAAGCACTAATATTGGTAGGAAGCCGGTTGCCACAGCCAACACTGGAATTGCCTTGCAGTTGCAGGGTGCAGCTTCGAATCACGGAAGCACCCTCCGGGTCTACTGCATAAAGTGTTGCGGTCAGAGATCCGCCCTAAGGTACCGGTATACCCGGAGTCCTGTGTATGTTCCTAGGAAAGATAAGCAATTAGTTTGCCAACCGCGTGAACAGCTATCAGGCGGGTACGGTCGGCAGTCCGAAGACCACAATGAGCGGGGTATCGAGCCTGAAACTTGTCAATGGTATCGAGATAAAATGTTCTGAAGGTAACATAGGATCTCGAATGGATTCTAGGTACATGAATCTCTGTAGAAAAATGTATCATGTATTGTTCCCTAGAAATACCCTAAATATACAATCCCCGCCACGTTTAGTGTGGCTTTGGAAGGGTTATCTCCATTGCCTTTCCTTACACCAGCGACCTCGTGTTTAGCCCACGTGTTAGAGGGTCTGAGATAGTTTTCCGTATGGGACTTCTCACTCTAAATGGCAGACTCAATGTTTGTTTTAGGTGGCCTTGGAGAATTTACTCTCCAACCTATTCCAAGGCCTAGCGAGCTAATGTGTGCGCCACAAACAAAAAAGTGCTGTTTTATTGGCGCTTTTCGTTTTGATACCAGGCATGGTAGTGGCCCGATGGTGTATACAAGGCGGTAGAAATTAAAAATGCTCGCCAAGTAGCACGAAGCAAACTTTTTCTAACCATGCAAAACAATAGCACTTTCAAAAGAGGGTCTTTTCTTTTCAAAGTATGACAAGATTTTTCAGCGGCAATCCTCACGAAATTTTCACTCAGAGTTTTTGAGCTACTTATGTTTCGAACTGGCCTGAAAAACTTATACCATAAAACTTCTTTCCAAGCTAGTGACCTAAACTATGAAAATACGTCTTTTTATACTTTGTTTTTCTATATAAAAAAACAAAGGATTCAAACCATAACCACAGGCTAACGGGAGGATGTCCCTAGTCTGATGACTGTGCAGTCCCAGGCTCTAAAACCTCTGAGAGGAGTTCTTTTCACCACCGGAGGGGAAAATTTGCCCCACGGGCTAAAACTACCCCTACCGGACCCTTGTTGTCGCACCAATGCGAGTGGCGGGTATTCGCGTGCTAAGCTTAAGCAGGCGGCGGGTATCCGCGTGCTTAGAAATTTCAGCAGGCAGCGGGTATGTTTAAAAACCAAAAGAAAACACCTGCAGTCAATCTAGTCACGAAAAGACTTACGATGCGACAGCGAGAGTCCACAGCCGGTATCGAGAGATGCTTTACTTTAACCGAGAAAACAAAATTTTGCAAAAGAAATGCTAATGGGAAGAAACACCACAAGGCAGACTGAAACACCCGGACGGTAAACTGCCAAGATCGAGCCGAGTCCAGAGAAGCCCACGAGAGAATAAACTTAAAGCCGGGGAAGGGGAGAAGCACCTCTTACACCTTCGGTAGCTACCGCATCAGAAACCACTACGAGTGGCGGGTATCCGGCGTCTTTGGCAAACCGATTAGGCGGAGTCGCCAGCGGGCAGAATACAGGCGGGGTACCCTCGATATAATGTCTGGGAAGAAAAATTTCGAGCGTCAGTCAGAGAGAACGGGTATTGATCACCAGGCTCTCTGCTAGCTTTTCGACTAACAGAAAACCAAAAACAACAAAAGCGGAATTTAATTCTCTAGACTACCAAAAATTCTTTCACCAAACCAGAGACCTAAGGTAAAGAAAAGATCCCGATTGAGTGTCATGGTCACGGTATTTAGATTATTTTACCCTACAGGACTAGTAAGCTAGGGTTCTAAGCTTACATGCAGATCCGCGACCCTTGATTTAATCTTTATCCTTCTGCACCCAAAATCCTCAACCCCGCTCTCGGGCAAAACACGGTAAGAATAGAACTAACCTTATTTTCCCGGCGAAGGTTGAAGAGTAAGATCCTCCGTTGAGTTGTTGTCTCCTTGCTATGGCTGCTCCTTCCACAAAGCTTCCTAGCGAACAGAAGACAAAAAGCGATATATGCGTACTACTGTTGATCTACTAGGGGGTTAGAAATAAAGTATAAATCAATCAAATGATTTTGAGATTCATGTGTTTCGGGGCGGGAAAAGTATCTTTTCATTACCAACAATATAAATCAACTTACGAAAGTAGCTACGGGGCGGTCCTTGGTTCCACTATCACGATCCACGGGCTCTTCCTCTTCTTCCACCGTCCTCCAAAGCTGCTGCCACCAGTGTTCTCCTAAAACTTAGGAGCCAAAGAGTTGAAATTGAACGAGGCGAAGCCTGGCAATTTAGTGAGTTTCTTTACTATCCTTTGCTTTGACTGGTACCCCTACCCCTCCTTTTATAGTGGAAGGCTAGGGGTTTTGATGAGACTCTGGAATAGCCATGCATGTGGGAGGTTTTGGTCTGCTTGACAAGCCCGGTGGTCCCGACAGCTCCATTTTTTGTGATTAGAGGCATCCATGAGGGGACTCAGCCGAGTGGGCACCTTCATGGTGCCAGCGGGCTGTGAGCGGGCACACTTCCAGAGTGCCAGCGAGGGCTGTGAGTGGAGCCTGCCCTGGCGGTTCTTTTTAAATGGAGTTTTAGAAAGAGTTGTTGAGCATGGCGCAGTGAAGGGCAATGAGTTGGCTGATGCCAGGTAAAGCATGTGTGTGGTGCAATTTGGGGTTATAACAATTGGGTAGTTAGAACATTGTTGTTTACTAATGTTAATAATTCAAAGTTTATCATTTGTTTGTAGTCAGTTAGACTTTGTTAGACATTCAGATGTGTACTTCTAGACCTATTTGTGTGTTACATGATATATCTCATGACAAGATAGTTATTTGATTATTTAAAACATGAAAATTAAAATGGGTAAGTTAAATACATGTATAGAAATTCAAGTTATGTTGTTAATGTATATGGTACATACAATGTATTATGTAAATAGGAATACATTTCCTAATTGAGTGTCAATATAGATATGGATTCTTATGTGAAATTATGATGTATATACATGGATATGAGTATTGGTGAACTAAGTTGTAGGTTGACAAGTTATGTAATGACAAATGACCTATAGTTTGATGTAATTTGGATGCGTAGACATCAAGAAGATAATATATGTTATAAGTTGTACTTTTGATCTAATTTATGGTTTCAAATATTGCTACTTTATATGTGATAAGTGTGGTTTTGACATGATGCACGACTTGCCCGAGTGGTTGTTTGATGATGTGACTCTAAGAACAGTAGTTGCACGATATGGTTTGATGTAGGGTGTTTACCATAGTTTTATGAGGAGGGGGTGGAGGTATTTCCCACCATTTATCCTCAAAAAACTAGAGTCGTGGGAGGGATGTGTGAAGTCATGCTCCCCTAGAAATGTGATGATGACTACTAGTTTTGTTGAGGAAGCTTGGATTTTGAGATAATATGACTTCCTCTTATGGGTTCTGTCTGGAGTTGGGTGTGCTGGTTGTAAGCTTGGTTCGGAGGACAGGGACGGAGATGGAAGTGGGATTGGAAGGATGCTTGTGGGTGTGTGGGATTGGGAATGCCTTTGTTCAGGCACTCATGCAGGTTTACTGCATGTTTAAGCCCTCAGTTTTGGCAGATAGGTGGTGTGGGTGTGGTGGTGGGAAAGTTCATGAGTTATTTGACGATGGTGCCGCATTCATTCCATGTTGTGTGGTGATCACTTATAGGAACTATGAACTAGAAACAATGATTGACATCATTAGTACATGAGATATGTATGCACTAGCCATACACATACCCTACTTCCCTGTACACTAGTATCGTAATTAATGTATTAATTGTTAAAGTGAGTTATTAACTATTTAATTGAATGTTTATTGAATATATATAGAATTATATGGCATACAAATATCTAGAAGCATAAATACTTTCTTGACTGATAGATGGTGGGTGTGATGAATAAATGAGCATCTTTGGAGTGTTATGTACATTTTAAGGAAAATTATCAGTGCTGTTATTATCTAGCATGAGGGTAAGACATTTTATTTATTGTTGTTTTAAGCAAGTCATTTATATTTAGTTTTATTTTAATATTTTCCCCCTTATCTAGATATTTTGGGAGGTTGATGGATAATAATGAGGGTGGTTGGGGAGACTTGGGGAAGTGTGTATGGAAACTTGATAAATAGGGAGAAGAAGTAGAGAGGAGGGAGGGATGGAGGTTTGAGGCATGATGAGAGGTTGAAATTCTTGGAAGGTATAATTCTGTGATATAGTTTTCTTTGAGCATTTGTTCTTTGTTCTTCTTGGAGTCACGAGCACGGAAGGACAAGAAATCGAAAGGTTTCTTGAAGCTAGAGGAGTCGGCTAGGCTCCTGGACGAGGATTCCGTTGTTTCACTCTGGGAAAGCTGGAGAAGAATGCTTGGAAGCGCCTAGGACACATTGCAATTGATGAGCTTGGGCAAACTAAAGGGAGGGAGTATTTTCAGTGGTATTTGTTTGATATTTGTATGCTACATTTTGAACAAGTTGAAAAAATATTAGAGTTATTTCTTCTTATTTAATCACGTACTATTTAGATTTATCTTTGAAAATGTAGAGAATTGTAAAATACAAATTGAATTATGTTAAAAGCGAGGGTTGTTATTGTGTGTGTATAAAATGAAATATTAATTGTTTAAACATCCTAGATGAGTGTTACATATGAGTATCAGAGCACTGTTTCTAACTCTTAGAGCCTATGGGCATTCCCAATGTTGATATAGAAATAACTATGGAAATACTCTTCTATGGGCATTCCCAATGTACAGATAGAAATAACTATGGAAATACTCTTTAAACCTGATTAAGTTATTATTTTGGAAATATTTAAGCATTTTCAAAAATTTAGGGCATGGAAATTTTGGCCACAAATTCTAATGACATGATAATTTGAGAAATAATATCCCAAGTAGATGGTGTTATCTCTTATTCTAAGAGTATATGTACCTATTCCTCATTTTCTACTTTTCCTTTATTATAATGAATAAAAAAGGAAATCATACCAAAATAAAAATTTATATATATAAACCCTGTGTACGAATATTGTTGGATTATTTGAAGTTCTACACACGCAGGAGATAAGAGCATCCTAACCTTATAAAAAAAACCATAAGGCCAACTCTTGATATGTTCCATGATTGAAAAAAAACAAATAATAAAAATTTCTTCTTTAAGTAATCTAGATCACAAAACAACACTTTGGGGTTGAGTTTTAGGACGACAAGTACCTCGGAAAGGCTAAGAAGAAACATTATAAAGGGGTGGTTGTATGTGTTTAAGAAATTGCTTTAAACATGCTTATAGTGTAATATACCTCTTGTATTAGATCATTAAAATAGGGTGTAATACACACCTATTGAAAGTGTTTTTATAACATATGGGTTTGGAAAATACATTAGATAAACCTTATAACAGATTTGTACTAAGGAGTTTAGTTACAGCCTATTGAATATCAAGAAATTTAAACTCCAAATTGAAAATATAAATCTACGAGCTAAGACTTTTAGAGCAGTTTTAAAACCTTCTTGACTCTCTCCTTTGCCTTGAAAATTACACCTGAAGATAGTTGTTATTTGCCCACCTGTACTTGACTTTCAAAATCTTAATATTTGGTTTATTATATGTAGACAGTCAGATTTAAAAAGGGGTAAAGTCTTTGACTGTTAACCTAATTTAAAAGAGCATATTTACATGTGTTAGTCAATCTGCCTAGCAAACAACTAACTAAATCTTGAAACTACTCCTTTGTCAACTGTAATACAAGCATCCACCCGCCAAACATGAATGAGCTTCGATTTTCAGATTCCATCTTTATTTTCAATTGAAATATCACATTCAATTCCACTTCTGCAATCCACAAATTTCAGAATAGGCACAATAGCCCTCAGTATTGGTTGAACAACACAGATCTTTCCTCCACCTTGAAGTCCATAAAGTGCCTTTATCAACTACTTGAGAACTTGATTTTTTTTTTTCCTGGAAAAGCATCCCTAGTATAACCAAGACTCACAGATAAGTCCAAGTCACTTCCCGATGTAAATAACTCCATTGTAAATGAACCAAACACACTTACAGAGGTACCAAATATGCTAAGATTGCACTAGTATTTTTCATTACAAACTTGTCAACAAAAGTAATCAATTCTTGTCATGCTTCATAATCTTTTGTACTTGGATGAATCATGGTATAGACTTGATCAAATAGATCCCCAAGAAAATTTAACAACGATGGAACAAGCTGTAATTTTTTTAGTTTCATCCATCTCTAGTTGTTTAGCTCTACACCAACTCCTCCAGTTCATATATCTCATCTGGAAAGAACCCATTGAACACATTTTGAGACAAATACAACCTTCCCAAATGGGTACACAATTTCGCAATCTAGATAGAAAATCCCCACCAAAATAGTTCAGGTTTAAGTTCTAGTGATATTCAAGTTTTCAAGGTCCAAACCCACAACAAACTTGGTGTTTCTATAGTAGGTAACTACAATATAGTTACAGTGGTTGTCACTATTTGAATCACTTTTCCAATCGCTAAAGTTTCCCATTAATTTTCCAACTACACCTATTTTCCAAGCCTCTAGAAGCTTAATACAGCCTGCAGATGCCTGTACATACTGTCTAAGGACTTTCCCACCAAAGTACCCCTTAAACATATGTATGAAACCCTTAGTATCCTGTAAATGAACTATGAATTCTGTAGACGTTAGACCCTGACAAAAAGTGAGGTGTCATGGACGCATACCTCGCAGGGTCTCTGCACGCACCTCCCACTCTCAAGATTGTTCTAATCCCCTCTTCTGCTGAGCCGAAGCGGCTACTTGATTCCCTCGAGAATCACTATGAAAATATGACCCAGTCCACAGGTCCTTTCTTTCCTCCACACGACCTTCTGCACTTTACCGTGTTTGTCCCTGACTCAGTTTCGGGTTTCGGGGTTTTGTCCTTCCCGATGTCAAGAATTCTAGAACTCTCGAATTCTCGATCACCGATGATCTCTCTGCCTAGCCTTATCCCCTCCTAGCTATGCCCTCTGGTCCATATGTCCACTCTCCATAAGACCGCAGCCTTATATCCTTCTATCGAGGTTTTAGGTTTCAATTTCCCGATGCTTTCTAATCCTTGTTAGCCCTCCTGGCTCAGCCCCTGGTCCACGTGACCATTACCCCATGACCACAACCTTACCCCTCGTCGAGGTTTTGGGGTTTCAAATTCCTAAATGCATATACCTGTGGGATTGTCAATTCTCCAAATCCCGACTCTCCGGTTTGCTGACAGATGGCCCCTCACGATGGCACTGTCCTCCTTCTTTGATGTGCTGACAGCTGGCTCCCACTCAACGAAGATTTCCATCTTTTTTGAGATGTTGATAGATGGCTCCCACTCATCGGGGTATCACGTTTCGTGATTCCAAAATGCATAAACACTTTGTCACAAGGATCCCCAATATCCCGATGGCCCAAACACCGATCAACAACTTCCTTGTCGGGACTTTCCCCGATGGCATTGATTGCTGCCACGCGTCTCTTCTCTGATGGACGGTCCCGGTCTCTCTAGGATTTTGAGACTTGTGATGTCCCCAATTATTTTTACCTCAGGAAACCCGATCTCTCGAGTGTCAATATGCCGATGATCGCTCGATCTCCACCACGTGTCCCCGCTAACGGACGAACCAGATCTTCCCAGCGTTTCGAGACTTGAGGTGTCTCGATTTTCTTGCCCTCGAGAATCCTGATTTCCCATTGGCTTCTATCCTAATGGCTGCGCCCTCGTGCAACTCCTATCCAATCTGACGACTGATGGGTATCTGCTCCAGATCTGACGGCTCAGATCCTTTCTCCTGCGCGCCTACTCCAGAGGTTAAACTCTGCGTGCCTTCTCTCGATCCAATGGTTGACGGGTATCCGAGTGAACATCCAATGATCAACAATCTCCTGGGCTTGCACCTTGGAAACCCATTCATAACCTTCTCGCTTCTCACCGAATCTGACGGCTGACGAGATTTTTCTCCTAGATCGGACGGTGCAGATCACTTCTTCCTGTGTGCTCCCTCTGATGCTCTCTGGACGTGAAATCTTCAATGGTCCAGGTTTTGTCTCCAGCTAATCCGACGGCTGTTGTTTCTCCTCTTGAGCTTCTGTGCTCTCTTCCCAATCTTGGAAGAAAAATTCAAATTCCTCAAAGGCCTCGACCTTTGTCTCGTCTCTCCTCTGCGAGCTCTTCAACTTTGAACCTTGCCACACGTATGAAACACTAACTCCTCCTGAGATTTCTTCCTTCAAATCCTCAAAGGATTATTTTGACATCTACGCCTCTACAGAGTCCTCGCACGCAAAGTGTTATCTGTCTTGAGCTTCTCCTGTAGCTTCGACCTCTATAGAAATTTGGTTCTTCTTCTCTTTCTCCCACAGATGGAGAATATAATGCCCTCCTGGTAGTGTCTCTGCTCAAGCAACCTCTTGCTAAGTCTTTCTGGGTGTTCAACGACCTTGTGAAGATCCTTCAGTGGACTCTTCCTTCAAATGAAAGAACCTAAAAGAGTTCTCTTCCCCTTCTGTGCCTGTCTGCACACTGACTCGATGCCCTCCTGGCAGAGTTTCCCTTTCACAGAACGTTCAACAGTTATGTCTTCTTCTCCTGTGCACCTATGCACTCACTCGATGCCCACCTGGAAGAGCTCTCATAGAATCCTTAGTGATTATGCTTCCTTTGAACTCACAACAAAGTTCCTTCCTCAATGCACCACTGTGCACACGCTCAATGCCCACTTGGAAGAGCTCTACAGAATTCACGACAGAATTATGTTTGCAACTGTGTCTCTCATACACAACCTTTCCTCCCAGGTATTCAACAACCTCAAAGGTATTCCTCCTGAGTTGTTGATTTCAGATCTTGTGCCTCAGCATGCCTTTGTCTGAACCCCGCAGTGTTCAAAAGTGCATCCGTGCACCGGTATTCAGAGTCCACAACACTCTGTCACGCCCTCCTAGCATGAAACCTCAAAATCCCTCAACTGAAATCACACAAAATCCCTGCAAATGAAAATCTAACACACATACATTCACAGCATATGAAAGAACACAAACATACATCCATATAACACAGAACACATGTAGGAAAAAATGATTCTGTACTAAATTAAAATTGGCAAATGCCTGTATTTACAAAGGTGTTCTCGATCTCTCCCTGGATCTTCTCAACTCATCCTCCCACTCATCTAGCTACCAAAATGAGATCTGGAAATCTCTTTTACCTTAGGGGCTCTTAGAGTGCTTCCCTCCAATCTACCTACCCTATTTAATTACAATAAATGGTTGTCTAGTCCAGCATTTGGATCTAGATCTCAGTCGATCTAGCATTAAAGATGATCTACCTATGCCTGCACAAAGGCACGGCTTCCCAACTCAACATCTTAAACATTAAAGTTACATTGAATTCAGATTTAAATAAGGTTGCACCTCTCTCTTAGCATGCGATTTGAATTCGTTGGTGTGGCTGGATGACTGGTTGGCTGACGTGGAGAGATGTTCTTGCATCAAACTCCTCAGCTGCAAAATCATGAGCTCCTGCTCATGCGCTTCCCCTCTAAGAAGTTGGAATCCTCCTGGATCCCAAATCATCCTTTGGAGCTGTTCATCTTCTCCAACTTGCTACTGCTGCTTCTATGTTGCTACTGCTACTTCCTTCCTTCTGCTCAGCTGCTCCTCATTGGTAGTCTTTGCTGACCTCAACATCAACTCCATGATCTCCTTGATCACTACATCCAGTTGTTCCAGTGGTTGGCCCTGTTCTTGCAGTCTCCTCTGCTAAAAACACATTTGGCACATGAGAATATCACCATGATCTCCCATGCCTCCTTCATCAGTTTCC
The DNA here is from genome assembly GCA_010110895.2 of Picea sitchensis. Taxonomy (NCBI): domain Eukaryota; kingdom Viridiplantae; phylum Streptophyta; class Pinopsida; order Pinales; family Pinaceae; genus Picea; species Picea sitchensis. The sequence goes on from SNQJ01S0113527.1 coordinate 21,133, forward strand.
AACTTCACCTATTGGATGTGTACACCCTGTACTTTCACCCTTCTCTCTAGGGATTCAATCTGTTCATACAGATCAACAAAGAAAATGTTGTTTTCCCCTTCTTCCTCTGCTTCTGCAACCTCCTCTGTTGCAGTCTTTTCAGCTTCCTGGCTGAAAATATTGAGCCATTCCTCAGAATTCTCATCATCCTCTTCATCTGCTCCTTCGGCTGTCAGCTTCAACGCTACAGCTTCCTCATCTTCTTGGTTGAAGTCATTGAGCCATTCCCCAGAATGCTCATTCTCCTTTCCTTCTTCTACTGTCAGCTTCAGTGCTACAGCCTCTTCAGCTTCTTGGCTGAATATGTTGAGACATTCCTCAGAATGCTCCTCTTCTTCTTCTTCTTGGGCAGCTTCCAAAGTCTGCTCCAATTCTCCTTCTTTCCTGATAGTCATCGTCAGTTGTGACTGTTCTGCTGTTGCACCATCTGCAACACAAATTTCTGCCTCCTCCTGGGCACATGGTAGGAATACTCCAATTCCCCCAATCATTAGAATATCATCATGATCTTCCTCTTCTTCTGTCAGCTGCACCTGGTGATATAAATTCATCTCTAAATTTATGAGACCCTCAGACAGTCTCATCTACTCTGTCAGCTTCTTGGGCTGATCCAAATTCACCTACTCACCCCTACCCACCTAGCAATATGGGATGCATTTGTTTCCTTCTTGGAAGACTATGAGATCAACCGATCCCATCTTCATCAGCACTCCTTGTTGAATCGAACTCACCTCCGAGTCCATGAGACTTTCAACTAGTCCCACATTCTCATCTTTGCCCACCTGGCAATATGAGATTCTTCCGCTGCCCTCCTGGCAGTCTTCGAGATCCTGCAACAACCTCTTATCATTGCCCAGCTGGCAATGTGAAATTCCCTGGTTGTCCTCCTGACAGTCCGTGAGACCTTGCAGTGATATCAACACTATTCCCTTTCCCACCTGGAAATCTGGAAACCTTCTACTGCCCTCCTGGCAGTGCTTGAGATCATCAGTTGATCCCAATTCATTTTCCAAATCATTGAGACTTTTCCCAGTCTCTGGTTCGCATACCTGAACCATCTTCTTATCCTGCCATAGCTTCAATTTGAGCCTCACTATTTCTCTCCTTATAAATGTGAGCTCTTCATCCATGTCCTCTTGGATCCATAGCTCTTTCCTCCTAGCATACCTACGGCCTTCAGTAGCCATGTTGATGCCTCTATTTGCCCTCCTAGAAAACCTGTTGCTATCACTCCGCACTAAGAGTTCTACCAGCTTCATCCTCCTACAGTCTCCCTGAATGTCTTCTCGACTGCTGCCTACCTGCAAACAATCCTTATAGAGTCCTCAACAACTCTGTCTTCTTTCACCTGAAATAGACAGATGAATTTCCTGCTTTGATACCACTTGACGCAAAGTGAGGTGTCGTGGACGCATACCCCACAGGGTCTCTGCACGCACCTCCCACTCTCAGGATCATTCTAATCCCCTCTTTTGCTGAGCTGAAGTGGCTCCTTGATTCCCTCGGGAATCACTGTGAAAACCTAACCCAGTTCACAGGTTCTTTCTTTCCTCCACACGACCTTCTGCACTTTACCATGTTTGTCCCTGAATCCGTTTCAGGGTTCGAGGTTTCATCCCTCCCGATGTCAAGAATTCCAGCACTCTCAAATTCTCGATCACTGATGAGCTCTATGCCCGGCCTTAGCCCCTCCTGGCTATGCCCTCTGGTCCATATGTCTGCTCTCCATAAGACCGCAGCCTTATATCCTTCTATCGGGGTTTTGGGTTTCAATTTACCCGATGCTTTCCAATCCCCATTAGCCCTCCTGGCTCAGCCCTTGGTCCATGTGACCATTACCCTGTGACCACAACCTTACCCCTCATCAGGGTTTTGGGGTTTCAAATGCCTAAATGCATATACCCGCGGGATTGCCGATTCTCCAAATCTTGACTCTCTGGTTTGCTGACAGATGGCCCCTCACGATGGCACTGTCCTCCTTCTCTGATGTGCTGACAGCTGGCTCCCACTCAACAGAGATTTTCATCTTTTCTGAGATGTTGACATTTGGCTCCCACTCATCGGGGTATCACGTTTCATGATTCCAAAATGTACAAACACTTTTTCACCAGGATCCCCGATATTCCGATGGCCCAAACACCGATCAACAACTTCCTTGTCAGGACTTTCCCTGATGGCACCGATAGCTACCATGTGTCTCTTCTCTGATGGACGATCCTGATCTCTCTAGGATTTCGAGACTTGTGATGTCCCCAATTATTTTGACCTCAGGAAACCCGATCTCCCGAGTGTCGATATGCCAACGATCGCTCGATCTCCACCACGTGTCCCCTCTAACAGACGGACCAGATCTTCCCGGCGTTTTGAGACTTGAGGTGTCTCGATTTTCTTGCCCTCGAGAATCTTGATTTTCCGATGGCTACTATCTCGATGGCTGCGCCCTCGTGCATCTCCTGTCCAATCCGACGGCTAACGGGTATCTGCTCTAGATCTGACGGCTCAGATCCTTTCTCCTGCGCGCCTACTCGAGAGGTTAAACTTTGTGTGCCTTCTCCCGATCCAACAACTGATGGGTATCCGAGTGAACATCCAACAATCCACAATCTCTTGGGCTTGCACCTTGGAAACCCAGTCGTAACCTCCTCGCTTCTCACCGAATCTGATGGCTGACGGGATTTTTCTCCCAGATCGGACTGTGCAGATCGTTTCTTCCCATGTGCTCCCTTTGATGCTCTCTAGATGTGAAATATTCAATGGTCCAGGTTTCATCTCCGGCTGATCTGACGGCTGTTGTTTCTCCTCTTGAGCTTCTGTGCTCTCTTCCCAATGTTGGAAGAAAAATTCAAATTCCTCAAAGGCCTCGACCTTTATCTCGTCTCTCCTCTGCGAGCTCTTCAACTTTGAACCTCGCCACACGTATGAAATGCTAACTCCTCCTGAGATTTCATCCTTCGAATCCTAAAAGGATTCTTTTGACCTCTACGCCTCTGCAAAGTCCTCGCACGCAAAGTGCTATCTGTCCTGAGCTTCTCCTGTAGCTTCGACCTCTACATAAATTTGGTTCTTCTTCTCTTTCTCCAACAGATGGAGAATATAATGCCCTCCTAGCAGTGTCTCTGCTCAAGCAACCTCTTGCTGAGTCTTTCTGGGTGTTCAACAACCCTGTGAAAATCCTTCAGTGGACTCTTCCTTCAAATGGTAGAACCCAAAAGAGTTATCTTCCCCTTCTGTGACTGTCTGCACACTGACTCGATGCCCTCCTAGAAGAGTTTCCCTTTCATAGAACGTTCAACAGTTTTGTCTTCTTCTCCTGTGCACCTATGCACTCGCTCGATGCCCACCTGGAAGAGCTCTCATAGAATCCTCAGTGATTCTTCTTCCTTTGAACTCACAGTAGAGTTCCTTCCTCAATGCACCACTGTGCACACGCTCAATGCCCACTTGGTAGAGCTCTACAAAATTCATAGCAGAATTATGTCTGCAACTGTGTCTCTCATACACAACCTTGCCTCCCAGGTATTCAACAACCTCAAAGGTCTTCCTCCTGAGTTGTTGATTTCAGCTCTTGTGCCTCAGCATGCCTTTGTCTGAACCCCGCAGTGTTTAGAAGTGCATCCGTGCACCGGTATTCAGAGTCCACAACACTCTGTGACACCCTCCTGGCATGAAACCTCAAAAACCCTCAACTAAAATCACACAAACTCCCTACAAATGCAAATCTAACACACATATATTCACAGCATATGAAAGAACATAAACGAACATCCATATAACACAGAACACGTGTAGGAAAAACTGCTTCTGTATTAAATTAAAATTGGCAAATGCCTGTATTCACAAAGGTGTTCTCGAGCTCTCTCTAGATCTTCTCAACTCAACCTCCCACTCATCTAGCTACCAAAATGAGATCTGGAAATATCTTTTACCTTAGGGGCTCTTAGAGCGCTTCCCTCCAATCTACCTACCCTATTTAATTACAATAAATGGTTGTCTAGTCCAGCATTTGGATCTAGATATCAGCCAATCTAGCATTAAAGCCGATCTACCTACGCCTGCACAAACGCACGACTTCCCAGCTCAATAGCTTAAACATTAAATTTACATTGAATTCAGATTTAAATGAGGTTGCACCTATGTCTTAGAGTGCGATTTGAATTCGCTGGCATGGTTGGCTGACTGGCTGGCTGGCGTGGAGAGATGCTTCTGCATCAGACCCATTAGATTTTCCTTTAGTTTTTCATCAAGCTGCCTCATTTCCAACATGTGAGTGGTATCGCCAGAGGGTTCGAGTTCTTCTCCATCTTGTTTAATGTCTGACTATAAATCCTCACTCCAGTCACCCTGTTGGTCATGTTCTCCATCATCGTCTCCACTGTAATTACCATCTTCATGGAGTTCCATATTGTCGTCCATGTTCATCAAATCCTCGTCCTCTATAGCCATAGTTGAAGTATTACAGAGCTAAAACCCTAGATAAACCTACTGTGCAGGGGGGAATATCTTAATGGTATCCATCCTTCTGATAGGAAACTAGATTGCAAGTAGAGCAACAATCCAAGCAATAATACAAAGCCATATGCATTTCCAATTTGAAGGCATCCATTTTTATTTTTTATTTTTTTTATTTTTTTTTCTTCTTTGGGCACGCCAGCGATCGCGTGGGCGTTGGCAAAATCAACAGAAGGATTTTATGTTGTCAACTAGGAGGAGGGGACATTGTTGGTTTGGACGAGGATGGAGAGACTTTCGGTAGTGGCATTCATGAGAGGATATGTGAGGAAGAGCCCATCGTATTTGCTAATTTCAACATTCTTGCACGAACAATTGATACTAACATTTACTATTGAACCCTCCGGAATAGAATTTTCATTATAAGAATTCTGCAGCCATGGAGTAGTAGTGAGGTTCACTTATATACATGATGTTAATGCCCTGAGTGATGAAAAATGAGCCGAGGGCCACTTTAATGCCTGTGCATTTGGCTTCTGCATTTGAGAAATAGAAAGGAAATAAACATAGCCACATGAAGATTTGGAATAGATGCTCCGATTAGCTGGCTCACTTTTCTAGATAATCTAATATCTCTGACCTGCTATCAATGACCTGTTAACCGACCTTGGAGCAATATCTTTTAACTATTTTGATGTCCTCCTACTACACTAAGCACTGCCACCTTGCTGAGATAAACCCCACTCCAAGCTAACACAAATATTTGGAATATTTCGGTGTCCTCCTGCTGCACTGAGCACTGCCATAGCACTGCCACCTGGCTGAAGTAAACTCAAGAAAATTATATTTGTGAGGGAAGTAGTGTGCCGATATACATGGAAAAGGTGGATGTCACTCTCTTGTATTCATCACTCTATTATATGCTTGCGTACTGTATAACATCTCTGCATTTGCTTCTCATTACTTTAATAATATTCATTGTTTTTTTTTCTGAACATACTTGCACTCCACGACTCTCTCAATTTCATCCTTACTGAATTTATTGAACTATCAAAGATAAAACATTGACAAAAGTGTTCCGCTTCCCAAGAATAGAAACTCAATAAAACTAAAATCCACTCACAATTTAAAGAAGTCTAACATCTTAAAGACCATGACGTGACTTGTTATTTTATGTGAGGGCTCGTGTATATGACATTTATGCAGACTGATCCCTAGGGTGATGCCAAGAACCTGCTAGATAAAGTGAAGACTGACTTCATAGCAAATTTCCAGATGCCGAACTCAGAACAACAGAGCTGCGCGGAGCTAAAGGAGATAAAATGAATGATTGATTCGCGAAAGTTCTTGGGAATATGATCAGAGGTTCTGCGACGTGATCAGTAGATTGGAATACCCTATCCATGAAACCTAGAATAAAGAGTGGGTTATTCAAGGCCTTATGCCCTTGACCAGAGTGTCATTGATGCAACAGAAGTGGATCACTTGTTTCCCTATACCCCATATGCTACCATATAACTAATGCAGACTGCCTAACTCAAGACTAGGCAAGAGGAGTAGTGATATCACATTAAGTCCTAAAAGGAATCAGATGCTTAGGATTAAAGTTTTTCACTACCCCAGTGGCTCGTTCCCCCCAAAATTACAGTCAGGTATCACCCCTCACTTGTAAGGGTACCAAAAAGAACCTTCTTACAGTCCAGTCCACTCAACTTTGGTTTGGTCTCTATAGGTAACGTCTTTCACTCCTGGAAGGGCACTCATTAATTGCTCACCTTTATTTTAGAGCCCATCAGGAAGGGGCTCTAGGTAGAGCCTACCCACTCAGTTTTGATGTATCTCAATGCGAGTGATGCTCTCTTCAGTTGCTAAGAGCCCACCCCACTTCAGGATTTAGTTGGTAGAGCCCACTTCAGGATTAGTTCAAGGGGGATCTAGTTCATGTAGACTTGAGTAGTAGCTCAGAGGAGCAAGAATGCGAAGGTCTAGTGCTCGATCGAACATGTCAGGTTGAGAAGGCCTTTATTCCACCTATTGATTGGATTCATGTGCTCTAGCATGAATCCACTCAAACAACTCCCACTCAAACTACACGCAATACAAGATGTCTCTATCTCTTCATGTTAAAATAGTTAATGCAATAATAATAATAATAATTAAAAATGTACATATCTATATCATATCGGTTAGATGGATTTATTAATGCGGAATTTACTACATGAACTTCGTGCAATGATAACTGACAACATACTCATTGTTGACATGACTTATACTGACTGTGTACATGACTTTAAAGAAATGAAATTCCAAGTCCATTAGTGGCACGGCTTTAAAATATTTAAGCCCCAAACCCCACAAAACCTAAGTACCAATGGACTTTATACACTGTAGAGAGTGAGAGGGTCTTTAAATTAACAAATTTTAATATATATAAAATAATAAATAAAGAAAAACTCCACATACTCCACCTAGTAATATTTAGTGTCTTGATATGAAAACAGTTCTTCAAACCATATGACATTTTATAAAATTATAGTTTTTGAAGTACAAGTTGTGAAATGATAATAAATTATTCTTTAACAATCCATATAGCTTAAAAATGAATTTATATTGGGCATTTATATTATAAAAAAGACTTTATGTATTTATCTAAATAAAAAATAAATAAAAAACTAATCAAGTTCTAAAGGATTCTATTAAAAAAAATGTCAATGATTTTAGGTTATCCAACCACAACCAAATTTTATTTTACACCAAGGTTATCGTTTATG
>SNQJ01S0113528.1:0-28391 GCA_010110895.2 Picea sitchensis
GGAGAACAATCTTTGTATTCATCTGATGTAGAACTCCAACTCATGGATATTGACTCATGTAAAGATATGTTTGGTTTACTGTAATGAGCAATCATCATAGTCTTCTCCCTCCATCTGGGAGAACCTCTAGTTCTAGATCTTGCAATACTTTCATTCATAAGTCTTCCATACACTGTTCTTCATCACAATTTTCAGTTCCTCTGCTTGATTGCTTTTAGTGAGTTCATATCAGGTTGGTAATCTTGTGATATAATGATTGGTTGTTCTGGCTTCTCTTCCTTCTTGGAATATTCATGTTCTTCCTCATGTTTTTCTTTAGCTCTTGGGTCCATGGAGTTTCTTATAGATTCCATGCCCTGAAGATTCCACTTCTTCCTTTCATTATAGAATCATGGATGTGGATGGAAAACCAGGGATACTTTAAGGCTTCTCTTCGAAGAAGACTTCTTCTGAGGTTGAACTGAACACGTATTGTCTTTCATGATTGCTACCATGGATATTTACTTCATAATCTTAAATGGATCATAGGATTATCTCCCTCCTAATCCTTCCTTCATGTATGAAAGCATATAATCGACTTCCTCCATCTAACAGAGTCCACGCTTCCGTCTGCATCCTTATTGTCTTCTGCAATATATAATTGGCTCCCTCCATCTAACAGATTCCACGCTTTCGTCTTATTGTCTTTTGCAAAACATCATAAGTTTTTCTCCAATTTCCTATTGATTGCTGACTTCTCTTTGTCTTTTCTTCTTCTAAGTCTCTTCATGATTGATTATGATTTTGGCTTATCTTGTAATATCTTCCATGTGATTTGTTTGATGTATTTCATCCTTTCATGTGTATTATCTAACTTGTATAATGATAACAATCCTAATCTTGTTTTTCTTCCATAGGTATAGTTCTCCTTGGAACACATTATCTTTCCAAGAGATAGATATACAAGATATGTATAGAGATGATGCAAATAAGATATGTACAAGAACTACGAAGAGTATTGTTACCTTTAGAAGAAGAAGTATGTTTCATCCTACTTAGTCTTAGTCTTCTTGGTAGGTTCCTTTTCTTCGGCAACTGATGCTTCATGTTTCTCCTTTATTTTCTTTATCTTGGGACAATGATTCTTGTAGTGACTATACTTTCGACAGTTGAAGCATTGTATTTCTGAAATGTCTTTCTCTTGATTTGGATTCCTCCTTGAACCAAACTTCCTTTTGTTCCTGAAGTTCTTGAATCTTGTTGTAAAGGCTTGATCATCGTAATTCTTTTGGGGTTTCTCTTTTGCACTGATCCTTGATTCTTCTTGAGCATAGCAAGTCCAAAGTTCTTCAAATGTAGGATACTCCTTCCTTGTGCTCATGCTTGCGAAAAATGCATTCCATGTCTTGGGAAGACCATTGAGTAGTATGTTTACCAATTCATTCTCTGAAATGATCTTTTCAATAGCTTGTAGTTGATATATTACCTGGGATATCCTCACAAAGTATGATTTTATGCTGTCCTCATCATTCATCTTCATGTCACAGAGCTCTTCTTCAGACTCATAACTTGTCTAATGTTTCTGACTGAGAAGAGATTTGTTAGGGAATTGTACATCTTCTTCTATGAGTCAAGATGGGAGATGTAGGGTATCAAGTGGTCTTTTATAGATTCCACTATGATACTCATAGCATTAATGTCACCGTCTTTGAACTTCTCCATGGATGCAATGTTCCGTGGTTCCTTCTCTTTTCCTTCTTCAAACACTGGTTTTGCGATATCCAACACTTTATTCTTGGCAAGGATGAGATCAATCCTTGTCTTCCATGCTTTGAAGTTAGAAGCTCCATCTAACTTTTTCTCTGATTTCATAGAGTAAGTCATGGCTGCTTTGAATTCGCAAGGCATTAAACTCGTTGAGTTGATGCTCAATGAATTTCTATGATAGATACCTATCTCATAACCATTCCTCGAATAATTCCCATGACACGTCTTCGACGACCATGTTCAATTACGACAGGAGCATCTTCCACCATAGAAGAGCGCTCCCCTTCAGTTGAAAGATCGCCATGCAGACCTTCATGTTGGAGGTATATTCATGAAGCGCAAACACATTGCCATATTCTCCAACCATGCCTCAGGGGTTGCACCGTACAAGGCACCAAAGAACTCGAGAAATTTTACCTTCTCAAGTTCTCGGTGAATGCTACCAGTACTGAACGGAGCACGCGGTGGACCCTCAGGGGGTGTCGACGCCCTGACCTCATCTCTGTCTAAACAGTTGATCAGTGCCTCAGACAGACACTGAAAGGACCTCATCAACCCAACCACATCACCCACCACTATCCGTTCTTGCCCAAAAACATGTTTGTCTCCCTAGGGGTTAGACCCCTCAGGCGTGGATGATACTAGGGGCGTCGCGCCTCCTCCCCTAGCACCCCTTCGTCTGCCTCTGCGGTGTCCTATAACCATGATTACCTGCACAAATACAAATCGTTTTAATCAGAAGCATTATAATCAATATCAAATCAATGAAAATCGTAGTGATCCCAAGTCGCGGGTCGAACCACTCTGATACCATATGTACCAACCCCATCGTTACGACTACAAGCGATGCAAGCAAGTGCAATTTTTTTTTTTTGTAGAAGGAAGGAAACAATGACGACAGTTAAACAACACAACTTGATGATGAACACAATGCACATAGATCAAGAAAAAGACAACAACGACTCAACACACTAGCACATCATGCAACTGGACGAAACATGTGATAATCAATAGACAAATAGAAACAACTACCCGCCTGACACAAGCAAGACAATGCCTACAAGCTAAAGGACAACAACAAAAACCCGACACAGTGGCTTCGACGACCAGGAACTAGAAACCTCTATGTCATGCAAACCCCAATGCCTTAAGGCATTAACAAACCAAGTACCAACAACCATTACAATGAACAAACGCCCACATCAGGAAGCACAGACTCTAGCTAGGTTATCATTCACCTCTATCCATCAAGGCATGGAATGATCCCCTCAATAGGAATCATCCTGTCACAAGGCGATAGGCGTGATGGTAACCCTGATGCAACATAACATGTCTAGACCAATAACCCAAGAAAACTTCAATGCGCTAGGAGACCGAATTAACTGACCAGAAGACTATACCCACTCACCCAAGCAACAAATCGACAAGACGCAAGATGACATCTCTCAAATTAAATTGCGCAAGCTATTAAACAACTTCGCCAACAAACCATAACCCATTATCCGTTAAGCATGATGTCTAAGTGCGAAGGAGTGAACTATTATAAATGTTATCAGTATCATAAATGTGACCCAAAATGTGACCAAGAATGTGAACTATTATAATTGTTACTATTATCACAAATGTTATCATAAAGGTGAACTAATATATGCGCTTAACAAATCAAATATGCTTGTCAACAAATATACATTGTCCATTAAAATAAGTGAACTACTTATCATTAAAAAGTGATCTATGTTTCTTATTAAATACTCAACATTGTTGACTATATTATTGCTGTCTAAATTATTATTGTCTAAGTATGCGATATTTCTATCTAATATATTGCTATGTTATTGTTGTCTATATTAACAAATATCTAGCTGATTCTATGATAAACTATTAATAATTATAATGATATCGCTGGGTAAATAACCATAATTATTTGATAAATAAATATCGTTGTGTAATAGCATTTACTGTCGACAATAATTAAAATGCTATCCATGATACTATCAATCATTACAACACAACAATTACACAGTCATGAACGTGACCATTACAAAGTCATAATGCAACTATAAATTCGCTCTCAGTCAATAAATTTGTTGCCTACTAAAAATGATACTGTATCTAAATGAAAAACGTGGGCAAGCCATCCATATTGTTGTTTACGAATTGGGTAAATAGTTGTGTAACCTGGGCGAAATCGTTGTCTAGATTTGTGTGTTTAGAGCATGTCTAAATCGTTGTCATGCATTTGTATGGGGTTTAAAGTTCGTTGTGTTTTAGAAAAAGAAATGCAGATGTTTTTTTAACCATTAATGAATCTATAAAATACATGATATGCTATCATAAATATATAAGGTCGTTGTCTAAGAGATGCATGGTAACACTGCCCATTAATACCTAATCTGCAGTTTATAAATATGATAATAATCGAACGTTGTCTATCTAACAATAGGATACATATTCAAGCGCTGCCAATATAAATGTAATTCCTAGAGTAAATAAACGATAAAGCTGGCATAAATATACATAAATCACAGAGTTTAATAACTCTATCATTTAACTATATTTTCCAATACATGGAATACATGGAACAAAAGTTGTCACTTAACTCTGGAATACATGGAATAAAATATGTCATGGAATACATGTAAATTAAATTAATTAAAATCCATGTTGTTGTCATTAATTACTTGGAATCGCAGAGCCAATAAATGTTTAACGTTGTCATACATATATATAAAATCGCAGAGGTAAAATCGCCAGAATTCTTGGTGCAAATTTTGTGTAATGTGGTACGAAAATTTGTTGTGTCAAGTGCCACAAATGCTTAGGGTGAATGTTGTGAAAGGTGCCACGAAATCTTAGCGTGAATGTTGTAAATAAAAGAGAATCGCAGATAAACATCTTGGGGAGGACGCAAATATTCTACCAATCCAAGCGTTGGGGTGTATCATTAAAAAAGAAGAGACTAAAATGCCATCCAAAACGCAGAGTAATAAGGCTAATCGCTAGGAGAAATAAATAAACAATACGCATAGGTTTTTCCAATCAAGAATTGGGTAAATCGTGAAATAAAAATTGTGTAGAAATTCGTTGTGTAATTGGAAAGGAACCAAGATGAGCAGAGATTAATCAACACAAAAACGCAGATATTGGGCCTTCAAAACTCATAGGTTATCAATCCAAAACACAGAGATTCACCAAAGTTTAAGAAATTAAAAACACTGAGAAAATTAGAGTTTTAATCAATCAAGATGCGAAGATACTCATTTACAAGAAGGCGCACAGATCAAGGGTTAATCATAAGAGAAAAACGATGAGTTAAGTGAGGGTTTGATAAGTGGGAAAAACTTATATTTGACTTATTATCCATGCACAGGAAAGCAGGGCATTTGAATCAATAGGTCTTTAAACACCAGAGTGACGACCGTCGATTCGTCTCCTGGCCAACTGCTCAGGCATAGACTAATAACTAAAGGGATAATGGACAAAAGATAAAAACTCAAAATTTTCATCATATTAATCGATAAAATCACATGCAGAGAAGTCATTGTAATAGGAGGTTGGGTTCACTAAGGGAAATCAATTCAAAATACAACGAGATTAGGGTTGGGTTGACTTAAGTTCTTGATCATAAAACGTTGAATAAAACATAATCTTAACATAATAGAAGTACAATACTTAAAGCGCAGGAACAATATTAAATTACCATTCAAAAATATGCACATGCGTACCATAGCCAAATGCAAAATCTCTGAGTCATAGTCCCATGCATGTTCTGCCCATCTCCCGCTTGCCGATCGATGTGACCTCACCAGTACCTCCCAACCAACGCTAGGGGTACTCTTTTTCCCCTTGAGCCCCCAGAGATGCAAAGGGGCCACACACACAATACCAGAGAACAACTAGCACCGAACTCGCCTCACAAGGTCGAGCTACCACTCATTACCCGAACTGGGTATCCCAACTCCCACAAGAGAAGTTCAGTCAAGATAAAAATTTAGCAACGTACATTACGCAAAAAGATCAGATCAACACTCCTCCTGCTCCATCCTTTTTATAGAGTTTTCAAGTAATTAGTTTCCCAAATTCTCATTAAATTCCTTTTTCATTTAATTAATTAGGAAAAATCCCCCTCGTACACATGTCATCTAATCCCTTAGTTGCACTAGAAAATTAATTTAATTGATTAATTAATTATTCCTATTTCCCTCACCCACCTAAAATAATTCCTAAAATTGCTCCTTTGTGTCCCAATATTCCCTTACAAATCTTAAATGACTTACGCCTTACTTAATTCCTATTTGAGTTCATAAATAACAAGTTTCCAAGGCAAGATTCCTTACTAAGTTAGACATTCAACTTTTTCTTTACGTTTCCCGTTTTCTTTAGGTTTCCCCTTTTTCTTTAAGTTTCCTATTTCTTTTAAGTTTTTCTCTTTTTCCTTTTTAACTAAAAATCAATTTAGTAAGTGCAAATAAAACAACCATTTACCCTTTTTCTTCTTTAATTAAAAATTAATTTAACAAGTGTAGATGAAACAACCATTTACCCTCTTTTCTTTTTAACTAAAATTAAATTAGCAAAAATAGATAAAAATAACCATTTCCCTTTTTAAATTTTAATCCTCCATTATAATTTTGACATTAATAAATAAATTTAATAAATTTGAATTTCTTACCCCCCTTCTTGTTACATGTTTATTTATTTATTATTATTATTATTATTATTATTATTATTATTTTGACCACGAGTTCTACTTAGACCTAGATTTTAATTACACTAGGTTGGTCGACTTTTTTATTAAGGAAAATTATTTTTAAATCTTACTTATCACATCATTCATTTTAAGGCCGACTAGGTTTATTCACTTACCATTTAAAATCACAACGTTCCCTTCAGGACACACTAGGTGCTCCAAGTGTGCCACTCGCCTCTTTTCGTTTTCCTTGCGCGATGTTCCCTTCAGGACGCACTATGTGCTCCAAGGGTTCCACACGCCTCTTGACTGACTTGGTAGACATCAAACCCCTGGAGTCAATACTCCACCAGGTGATCTTGTGGGAGACTAAGGGCCTCTAAGGAATAAGGTCCCTACCTTATTGGGCACCCCTTAGAATCATCATGAGTGATTGTCACAGTCTTCCCTCACGACATTGTGGGTCTTCTCGAACTAGGTAATCGTTAACCTACAGTTCAAGCCATGAACAGAGTGCTAGTAGGTTGTGGAAGGGTTGTTGCCACACCTCTTCCTCAAAGTCTCTGGTTGTCCTGCATCACCCCTCTACTCCACATGTGAGTCTAGTCGAAAATATATCGTCAACCTACATCCATCAACGAATTATTTCAGCAATAATAATCAATCATCATAACATCTAATCATATGTACATATGTCACATCAACAATATTCAACCTAATAGTCCACTCCCTGACTCGATCTAGAGTCCAAGGGGTTTCATCGATGCCTCTGCATCCTCGAGGTCCAAATTCATGCACACTTAGGAGAACCTAGTCAATATCACCTATCTATGTAATACAACCAAATGACATATCATCAAATCCATAATATCACATAATCATAATCAAAACGACCAATAGATATCATAACCCATATCACTTGCAAGAAAGTGTCCTCAACGAATAAGTTCGCTCAGTGCGCACTAGAGAGGGATGTTACAAGTGTGCACTTAATGATATATACAAATAGAAATCAAAACAACACATTGAAAAAAATACACAAATATTTTTACATGGAAACCCAATGCGGGAAAAAACTAGAGAACATATTCTTTATGTTCTTCTACAAGCATGAAATTACAAGTTATAATTTTTCAACTCAATAGGGACCCAACTGTCGCAGAGAATGATGACACCAATCCTCTCAAGAACCAACCTATCACAGATAATGAGAATCCCAATCCTCTTAGGAACCAACCTATTAAAAAAATACGGACATCAATCCTCAGTGAGCTTCGACTCACCCTAGCACCACCCTGCCACCCTAAACTCAGAAAAGTATGTTACATCACTAAATCATGACAAATTCACATTTTCGTTCATATGAACCATTACAGTATCATCTTCCACTTTACTTCACGCAGTCATTCACAATCAGTTTGCATCCATACTTATACTAATTTTCTTGAGTTCACCTTCCTGTATGTGGATGCGTAATAGTTACAATATGGACACACTTTGACCACATCAAAATCTTGTCAGATACATTTTTTATAAATAAAGTATGTAGATGCATGATTGTTACAATGTGGAAAAACTTTGACTAAATCAAATGGACCAAGTCTTCCTATGACTGTGCTCCATATTATCCAAAAAACTCCTAAATAATGATGTAATAATAGTCACGAAAAAGGGAACTTATCACATTCCACTTTACTTTTGTACTGCATCATAGGTTACCCTCCTATTTTGTGTGCAGTCCTGGTAGACTCAATCAGTTCTCAGATTTATTTTGCGTCATTTATCCGTTTGTTCTTCAATCCTTTTGGGAAAGTATTTTTTCACCATTTCACAATTTCTCCTAGGAGTTCCATTTCACGTGGATCTGCAATAGTACAGTAGAAAGAATCAATCTATGCATTTCCTCCGCAATCCTTTCGTGCACTTCCTCTACAAGCCTTTCACGCACTTCCTATGCATGTATGCCAACTTTGTGCCATAATGTATGTGCACCATGTTGTCTTTGTCCTTGTTTACATCAATGAATGCATATACTCAACACAATCTTCTCTTGATAATATAACACTTCCTGATTGTTTTTCTTTGTTAATATGCTTTACTTCTAAGTCATATGCTTTACAATGATTCCATCATCCTTTCTACAATTCCTTTTGAGCTCATGCTTTCATCCACTGTTATGTACCTTCTCTGATTTATTTCAAGTACTGTCTTCTAGATCTGCCACATATCTCATGAATTAATTTATGTCCATGTGTCACGAAACTATCCATGAATCTGCTACACAAGATGTTGACCCATATGTCACTTTACTCTTCTAAAGACTACTTTGATTTTATTGTAACTTATCACTACATATTCTTTCTTCTCAAGATGTTTGCAAATCAAGATCTACATGTCTGCAACAATATGTACTGAATATGTCCCTTCCTGAATACATGCTTGAAATATTCCATACAATCATGAATATATGCCTCAAAAGTGTCAATGATATTCTTCGTAACTTCCAGTTGACTTTTTCATACCTTCATGGAGATGTTTTCTTGAAAAAATGATTCTTAATCAACCACTTTGTCAATCATAATTTGTCTTCCCAAAATATACAAACAGACACTTCAGATTGCCTAAAAGATAGTTCTTTGATCTGCAGTAGTTGCTTCCTAGACTCCCCCTCTTCAACATTCATATTTACTAGGAATCTCCAAGATGCATAGATTAGAAAAATGGATGAAGCCTCTCTAATGTGGAGTCATCGTTGAAATATTCCTCTTTACCTCTAGATTCATCATGATTTCGCACTACTGTGAATTTTGAGAGTATGATTTCTAGGAGTACTTCATTCACCTGCTTTTTATTCACATGTTCTTCATTCACCTTCTCATTTTGTTCTTTATTTCTTCCCCAAACCTTCTTGTTCCTAATGGAGGTATCCAACATGCTTCTACAATCACGAGTTATGTGGACCCATAGTTGTGGCATTTGTAACATTCAATGTTGTAGGGGGGCACATAAAAATTTCTTGCTTGAACATTTCTTCCATAAGCTTTGCAATATACAACTTTATTTCCAAAGTTATTACAAGTAAAACAATAAACATAAAATAATATTTGATACCTGGAAGTGAATGATATTTTTTGTGATATAGTCCTTCTGAATCCATGCCTTGGTTGATCACAATCTTCTCTTCTGTTGTTTCCTTCACAATGATTGAAGCTTCTTTGATACCTAGAGATAGAAGGTCTTCTTTGAAATACGTACCTTCTGCATTCATTCATCTTTGAATATTTTTGTCCATGGTTCCTTCCTTTGAGAACGTCTGCATAATTCTTAGCATTTTCTCCATTCCTCTTTTTTGGCAACCTATAACTCTTCTCTTCAAATTTCATTATCGGTTGTGTGGAGTTTCCTCTCTCTTTGAATTTATTGTTGGGATTGGTATTTTCATCTTCTTTACATGAGGTCCCGCCAATGTATCCAATACATGTTTTATTGAATGGTGACCTTTGACAACATATAATATCTTCCAGTACTTGAGAGCTCTTCAAGTTCTTGTTGAACTTGTCAACTTCAATCCTTAATGTAACAACTTATTCTTTAATATTCTCACAATATTCTTCCTTCTTTATCATCTGGATATTCATAACTTATTATGTTGTCTTTGATTCTTCAAGTTGATTATTCAAGGAGATGATCTCTTCTTCAAGTCTTCCTTTTTGTTGACTAAATTCTACTTCATGCTTGTTTAATTCCTCATATTTTTCCTTAAGATGACTTGTCAAGATTTATTTTATCTTCCCTGCTTCCTTTCTTTGTGATACAATTTCATCTTCCAAACACTATTTTTCTTTCAACTGATCCTTGAGAGTTTCTTCAATCACTTTGGCTTCTTCCACCTGAGCTTTTAGATTTATGATAACTTGCATGACTTCTTCAGAACCTTCCTTTGGATTGATTAATTCTTCCTTGAGAGACTTGTTTTCCCTCCTTTATTTTATTATCTCACTTAAAATGATGATTAGTTTAGCGTCGAAATCCATTATTCCTTCTTCACAATCTTATTTTGGATCTATATGACATGATAAGCATCTTTTTTGTTTTTCTTCCTTGGTATCTTCTTTATCTTGATCAATATTCTTTGGATCTATGATAATAGGAGTTTCCTTATAGTAGAGATTGTGTAACTTATCCCAAAGCTCTTTGGTTGATGAACATTGTCCCACTTTGTCTTTTACTAAATCAGGTAATCCTTCCAAGATGAAATCCATTGCTATTTTGTTGTTTCTTCTCAATTCCTTCTTGGATGCAGTACTTAATTTCTTTGAAGCAGTGTATCTTGTAATAACTAATCGCCAAAAATAAAATTCTTGTTCATGTAAAAATGTTTTCATTGTTATATTCCACATCTCATAATGTTGACCATCATGACCATCAAATATTGGTATTTCATTATCTGTGTATCTATTATCCCTTATCTACCTTTCAACGGTTAGACTGATTCTTGAAGGACCTTCTCTGATACCAATTGTTGGAATATTCACCAGTACCGAGAGGGGGGTGAATTAGTATTGAGCACTTTTTACCAATTTCATTTAAAAAATTAACTTATCAATGGTTACATTCACTTATTATTTCATTTAATATATCATGAATATATAACCATAAAAAATGCATCACCTCATACACAGATACACATTACACTAGGATTTTACATGGAAACCCAAATGGGAGAAAACAATAGAATGTTTTCTTATATATCAAAGATTACATTCAAAGGAAGCACCAACTTCAAAATTCTTGAGAACCAAATGGAAGGAGGCTCCAACCCCCTACTTACAAGTTCCAACCTGAAGGAACCTACAACTCCCTAAGTTCTCTAGCTCCAACTAGAAGGAGGCTCCAACCCCTTCATTTACAGGCTCCAATGAAGCTACAACTCCCCGAATTCTCTAGCTCCAACTGGAAGGAGGCTCTAACCCTCTGATTTATAGGATCCAACCTGAAGGAATCTCCAACTCCCTATGTTCTCTGGCTGCAACCAGAAGTATCCTACAACCCCCTTTCCTTTCCCCTTCCTTCCACCCTGAAATTTAGGTGTAGAATCAACCTGTCACCAATATTGTCACTGATAATAAACCTGTCAGTGGTAATCAACCTGTCATTGATAATTAATATGTCACTGATAATAATTTTACCTGATAATAAACTTGTCACTATCATCATACAACTTATCATTGTCCCTGTCATTGATACTGATACAGTTATAGAGAAAATGGCATACTTTACTGAATTTTGGCCTATTATGGAGAGACAACTTGTAGAGCATGCCACAAGCTGAATATTTCATACATGGTTCTGAAAGTAGCACACAACATACCAAGTATTGTATTGTTTCCAATTCAATTTGTCTCACGTAATTTGGATCCTCTCTGAAGAAGTTATGATTTTTTTTCTCAGAACACTTGTTTGAGACTAGTTTCAAGACTAGCCAAAAACCCTATCTTCCACAGAGTGTATCTCTAAAAATGAAACGACCTAGAATTTGAAATATTTACCACAGTACCCTCATATGTCTTCTCAACAACCTCCTTGTTTTTCAATCTCAGGAATTCTAGAAAAACATTTATAGAGAAAATGGTAAGACGGTCTTTAAATAACATACCCAAGAACACATCATCACAAGAATTCATCCACCCTTAGAATTTGTCCCTTCTTCACTTAATATTCCCTCTAAAATTCACCTTAGATCTCCTTTTATACATCAGATAAAAATCACTTGATTTGATGTAACAAATGAACTCATAGGTACTTTATTTATACTAGATCCAACACCCTCTTTTTAGGGCTGACTTGACCCANCCATTGGGGCCGACTTTACCAACAATATCCTTAATATTTATTTTAATATTCATTGCAATCGGGTTGACTTCTAACTTCTTTTTTTCAATAACTTTTCTTCTTTTAATTAATTTGGGGTCGACTTGTCACTTCTTGTTACAATTGTTTAGGACTTCTTAACCATACTTCGGGGCTTCTATCTTAAAGAGGGAACATCTCTTCAACCATGAGGAACCATGTGGTGTATCGCCTACCATTGGAAATGACATGACGAGGAATCTCCATATATGATATTTTTGAATGTATTAGTAGAGTCCATCATCCTATTTTTCCTCAAACAACTTCGGGCATCATGACCACATGTTTGGGATTCTTGTAGACTTAGTCAAAGCTTCTTCCCATAAGGGCCATGCTTAAATTCATGCTATAAGGGGACCACTTTGGAGACTTTTTCAAATACACCCATCACTTCTAGATGCTTTCAAACTTGCTTAAGGGATTCTTCTAGGGTTGACCAGAGTTTAAATCTATGACAACCAACTATCCAACGGGGTCCAAAAAAAATATAGGTCGAGGACACTTACATCTACTAGATTTAAAATATTCTAATTATGGAGGGATGCTAACAAAGACTCAAAGAAGTTGAATTTTGTTGAGTGTCCCTCTCAGAGGTATTCTACAATATTGACCATGTTTCCTTTTCTCACCTTCCTTGCTTAGCCATTTTCCAACTAGAGGAAAGAATCTTACCAATTATTTCCACATCATTGAAGCACCACTAAAATAACTTATTTATTTTTTAATCCAATCCTCATTGGATTCATAATAAAAATAGTTTACAATCATTACTCTTATCAACAACCTCTCAGTACAAAACATCCTCCAAACACTCTTAGTTATTGGATATTTCCCAAATATCTGAATGTTTTTTAGGCCTCAACCCCACTCCTCCTTCCTTTTAAAAATTATATTCCAATTAAATAAAGGAATCCTCTCCTTTTCCCTTTTCCCCATCTACAAGAAACTAAATAATTTCCTCATAATGTTATCCAACATCGTTTTTGGGATATGAGCTAAAAACATCCAATAGATGAGTATTCTTTCTAAGAATGGTTTTACCAAAATTAACTTGCCACCTCAAGATAGCCACCTATAACACCAATTTGTTACTCTTTCCTCAATTTTCTTGTACAAAAACATCCAATATATGTACTTGTATTGATTAGGCTTTAATTGGAATCCTAAGTACATAATTCCTTTATCCAAAGGAAAAAATAAGTAAGACACTATAATAGAAATATATCTTTCTATATTCCCCTCCAATCCATTTAAAATAATGAAATATTTATGAACATTAACTTTCATCCCCATCACTTTAAAATAAAGGTAGAATATATGTTTAAACTTATTGATTTGATTTACTATTGTTTCACCAAACATTATTACATTGTCTACAAATAAAAGAAAACTCAACCTTACGAAGCCTCCCACTTTTATACCTTTTATATATCTCTCCCTCTTTTGAGATCAAGATGGCTAGCCTTTTTAGCACAAAAAGAAATAGGAAAGGGAATATGGAGAACCCTAGCCAAAATCTTATGATGATCTTATACGAAGGGTTACACAAATAAATACGTATATGGTCATCAATAGATACTAGATTATTCAAAATGGCGATGGAGATTTTTGGCGATGGATTCTGGAGGTATTTGTCTGTGTTCGTATTTAGTTTAAAGGCTACTTTAGGGGGTCTCAATTGGCGGGAGGATTTTTGTAACTTTGCTACTGTTCTCCACTGATGATGGAGGTTTGGTGGTGGAGTATTTTTTGAGGATCTGACATTTAACTAGCAACCTTCCATGACTCTCCTGAAATTATTGGAGTTGACATGGGATTTAAGAGTCTGTCACCCCTGTCAATAATTTTCTTGTTTTCCTATCTAAAGTTTTAAAATCCATTACTGATCATGATGGTTATACTTTGGTTTCTCATTTCGAGGAGGCCTCAGTGGAGGCTAGGTGGCGATTTTCTATTTGTTTTGAAGCTTCCATGATGGAAGTTGTCATCAATGCACTTATGAGTGCGGCTGACAAGGAAGATTGGAGGAAGGTTGACCTATTTAATCCAACTACAATGATTAATAACTCTGTTTTTCTGTCAACTCTAGATTTATTAACCTCAGACCCAACAAACCCTCCGGTTTTGACTTGGAAAAGTGGAAGGGGTGTTTCTCCATTTGCAGATTTAGATGTTGGTTGTAATACACATTCTCCGTTTGTGAGAGTGGATACTACTCGAGGCGTCAAGCAGGTTGATTGTGGTACTAAACCATCTCGTGGTCGTGGCTATGCTCCTATGACAAAGCCTACACCACAGAGGATAGTTGGTAAAAATTCTTGGATTCCAAATAGGTCTCGGCATAAAATGGTTCTTGGGAATGACCTAGGTTTGGACGAAGCAGTATCTTTAGCGCTAAATGCTCTGGTCGGTCGGTTGTCATACCACTCGAGGTGTTCTACTTCACTAACTGATTAGGTGAAGCTGCATTGGCTACCCATACTGGGATATGATCCATATGTCTTCTATCTTCCGAGAGGCTAGTTTGGATTTAAATTTCACTAGTCGGACAACACTCAAAAATACTGAAAAGGATCTGGTCCTTTGACAAGGGGATCATGAGGCTAAAATAGTGGAGGATTTCTTTCGATCTTGCACAGGATTATTTTTAGTTTAGGCACATTTGGGTTCTCCTACCTGGGTTACCAGTAAATCTATGGAATGTGAAAGATTTGACTGCTATCGACAATGCACTTGGATGCTTCATCAAAGTTGATGACCAGTCACTACGTGCTCCGGACATGAAGTTGGGTAAGATTCTGGTGGAGGTAGAAATACATTCTGGCCTTATGGAGACTTTGGATATACAGTGGCGTGATCATATTTTCTGTCAAAATATGGATTATTTGGGCCTACCTTTTAGGTGTACTTACTGCTGCAAAACCGAACACCTGAGAAGTACTTGTCAGGGCTTCGTGGAGGAGGAGGAGCCAAAAAATTCACACCTCTGAAAGGTGCCTAGATGTGACTCGCCAGGTGTGAACTCCTTTGTTCGAGACACATTGTTTACAAGGTCATTGTGCTTTCCTAAACAAGTCGCCTTTGCTACTGTATTAGGTAAACTTAAAGCTCTATGTCCTTGTTTTTATCATTCACTTAGAGCCTAGGAAATTTTGGCTTTGGACTCTACAACTCCTCTGGTGGTTGATCCATTGATTCCTCCTTTTACTATTGAGTTGGATACTAAGGTTGTTTCCTCTTCTATGGAGGTTTTTCTACAGCCCTCTACGAGGGACATGGTTACTCCTCATCTAGTTAGGGTAAACTCTCCTCTGGAGGAGCTTAGAAACTATTCTGTAGCACCCATTAGTTCCTCTCCCACCTCAGGGGAACAGAATAATGTGGAAGTTGTGGTTTCCAAGGGAACTCTAGTGGCGTAATGCGAGGGGGAGAAGGATATATTTGTTTTTTCAGGTTACATGGAGTTAGAACCATAGGAGTGCTCGTTGGGGGACACTCTAGACTCCTTAGTCCCTCTCCTTCGAGAGGTGAACACTATGTTTCTGCTTCCTACTTACAAGGGGAGAAATGTTATAAAACTCTCGAGATCATATGAACTTGTTGGGCAGTGGGGGACTCAATTGGGGGGGTTGGGGCTGGTTACACCTAGTCAAAGGGCCTGGGTTTTGAGACTTCCCCTATTAAAATGAGAAGTGCTCGTAAAAATGCCACCCACTTAGCTCGTGTACCTGACCCACATACAAAAAATGTTACTGACCTCGGGGCGCTTAGAGGCATGAAATCCCTTGCCAAGGCTAAGCCATGATCCTACTCACCTTAAATCTTAGAGGGGTGGGAGGGACCCTGAAATATGCCTCCATGCGCAGATTGCTAAGAAAGTCCAATCCTGATATTATTTTATTATAAGAAACACTTGTTGACGAGGAGAAACCATGTTTGTTTATGTTAAAGTTTGTGTTTGGTTGGTTATCATGTGTTGTTAGCTCTATTGGAAATTTGGGTGGTATTTTGGTGACGTGGGATCCCAATAAATTTGTTCTGGCACCTTCTCTCTGTTGTGGGGGAATTTTATTATATGGCATCAATTTAGAAAATAAAAAGAATCTATGTTTACTCAATGTCTATGGGCCCTGTAATGAGAGAAAAAAATTTGGGGATCAGGTGGCTGCGAGTGGTTTGTTGGCTACTCAAAACTTGATTTTTGTAGGAGATTTAAATTTCACCACAGGTGCAGATGAGGCCTAAGGAGCTGCGACACAACTAGATAATATTGCGGGTTTTTTTAAGCTACTACTCCAGGATTACCACTCGGTTGATATGATTATGGAAGTTGTATCACCAACGTGGAGGAATGGCAGATCTAGGGTTAATAGTATTGCAAAGAGGCCGGATTGTATTTTGGTCTTGGAAAATTTATTAAGTGAAGTGTGAAGGTACCAATCATGGGTGGAATTCACATACATCTCTGATCACGCACCAGTAATAACTCAATTTGATTTTCAACATTTTCCAGTGGCCTATCCTTTCAAATTAAATCCGTCTTGGTTGGCGAAGGAAGTTATCAGCTATTGTAAAAGAGGTCTGGTTGGACACTGGCTTCTTGGTGGAAATTTATTTCCAACATAAATTTGTGTGGAAATTTAAAGTGTTAAAGTCTCGGATAAAAACCTGGGAAAGAATTTTGTGGCGTGCAAAAAAAAAAAGACTTGAAACACTGGAGGAGTAGCTTTGGGTGGCTTATTCGACATTGCAGAGGGATGAGAAGGGCCCATTAAATGATAGTCACTTAAAATCATTGGAGGTAGAATGAAATGCAATCCTACTCCAAGATGAAGAACTATGGAGACAAAAAAATAGAGCAATTTGGTTGAAGTGTGGGGATCATAACACAAAGTTTTTTCACAACTATGTAAGTGCTATAAGGAACAAGGAACACATCTGGGAGATACTAGATGAGAATGGCCAGATCCATAGAGGGCAAGAGGCTCTAAAAAAAAAGAAAAAAATACACTTTAAAGGTCTGTTTGAAGTTGATGCCCGCACCTCCCCTATGGAGCAAGTAAATATTGTTAGGTTGTTCTCTTGTTTTTTTATAGTGCAAGACTCTTTACATATTGCTCATCCTTACACAAAACTGTAAATTTTGGAAATATTAAATCCTTTTGCAAAAGACAAAAGTCTAGGCCCGGATGGCTGGACGGTTGAATTCTTTACCCACTTTTTTGACATTCTTGCTGATGACCTATTGGAACTAGTGGAGGATTCTAAGATCAGAAGAAAGGTTCAAATCTCACTTAATTCAAATTTTTGGGTGTTGATTCCAGAGAAGAATAAACTAGTGACGTTTGGAGACTACAAACCCATTGCGCTCTGTAATTTATGTTATGAATTGATAGCAAAGGTGATTTCAAATAGAGTCAAGCCTATTGTCTCAAGGGCATTGTCCAACAAACAACTTGGTTTATTAAAAGGAAGGCAAATTTTGGACGACATTGGGACAACATAAGACTGTCTACATAGTATCAAAGTAAAAAAGTTAAAATCTCTAATTTTAAAGTTGGACTTAAAAAAGATTATGACTGTGTAAACTGGGAATTTTTACGCTTAATTCTTGTCCAAATTGGCTTTAGCCTATCTTCTACAAATTGGATTATGAGTTGTGTAGTCAACTCCTATTTTGTTGTTCTGATACATGGTGAGACATCCCCTTTTTTTCAAAGTGAACATGGCTTAAGACAAGGTTTCCATTTATCGCCTCTATTGTTCATCTTAGTCATGGAAAGTATTAGGATGTGGTTGAATAAAGGTCAAACAGAGGGAAGTTTGATGGGGGTGAAGGTCTCCAGGATTATAAAATTTCTTCATCTTATATTTTTCGATGAAATCCTTATCATGACAAAGGATTCACTTAAGGAGTGGTTGGTGATTAAATCCCTATTGAATATTTTTTGTTGTGCCTCAAGACTAATATTAAATTTAAACAAGTCAACTTTCTACCACTCAGGAGTACATGGGGAAGCGCTGGAAAAGCTTAAGGAAGTTTTTACTTTCAATTTTGTGGAGCTTTCTAAAGGTTTTAGGTACCTAGGGTACTTAATAAAAGCAGAGAAATCATCCTTTGAGGATTGGAGATGGATTATTGCTAAATTTGAAAACAGGACAAAACATTGGTGCAACCGCTGGTTATCACTCGAGGGTCGTTGCATTCTTGTAAAGGAGGTTTTAGAATCTCAATCAATTTATTGGATGGCCTTAGTGGCGGCCCATTTTTCTATGCTCTCAAAGATTCGTCAATTGATTTTTGATTTCCTCTAGTCGGGTGGTGGTATTACACATTGTTTTCACCTCTGCAACTGGGAGATGCTCGCAAAGCCGAAGTCCTTAGGAGGATGGGGCCTTAGGAATATATTCCATTTTAACCATGCCTTGGCTACGAATTCACTATGTCTTGTTCTGATGAAAGAAGGGATTTGGCACCAGGTGATCAAAGACAAGTATCTCCCCTATAACTCTGTTGCAACTTGGCTTAGATCGACCATGGTTATACAATCTTCAACTTCACAGATTTGGAAAAACTTGTTGAAATCACTACCTCTCATCACTCACTAGTTAATATGGAATCCCGGTAATGGGCATTCAATGTTAATTGTACTAGACAAGATATTGGGCATCAGAGATTCCTTGTTACTTTCCCAGGATCTTCTGGTGGCCTTAAAGAATAAAAATATATGTTATCTTTTTCAAGCCAAGGCTCAGTCTTCCTTGGGGTTTATAACCGATTAATGGAAAAGAAGCTTAGATTTGGGACTACCGAGTTCCATGGATATCGAATGGAATTCATTTTGTAAGGCTCTTATTGATTCAAGTATCCACCTACAACCTAGAGATGAAATTTTTATTTGGACTGACAGAGACCATTCGGGTATTCTCTCTGTAAAAAATGTTTATAATGCACTAGTGAACAAATTGTGGCCACAACAAATTGGTGGGTGGAGGAGGCATTTGTGGACTTGGGATCTAGCCTATAAGATCAAAGTGTTTACTTGGCTTGTTGTGGAAAACAAAATTCTGACCTGGGAAATTCTTCAGAAAAGAGGTTGGGAAGGCATGAGTATATGCCCATTATGTTTCAGAGACTCTGATATTGTTCTACACTTGTTTGTAAATTTCTCTTTCACTCTCAACCTGTGGCAGTTTTTACATACAACTTTTAGCCTAAGTTCACCTTGGGGTGGCAACTCATTAACTAATTTCTTTGACACTTAGCTGAAAAAGGAAAAGGTTTTTATTACTCTTCCCTCATTGGATTGTTGTTTCATTTGGATGGAAATAAATAAGTGTTTATTTGAATCTCGTATTCCCTCCATCGAGGGGGTTGCCATTAAAATCATAGGGATGTTGGAAAACTATTTTGGTCAGCATCCTCGGAAAGGGAAGAGCACTAGAATAAAAAAGACACATGATTTTACCCTAGCTTCTATTGGTTGGTTTGATGGTGCAGCCCAAGAAAATGGGATTTTGAATGGGGATGGGGGAGTTCTAAAGCTATCTGGAAATATTAATTATAGGTGGATGCTCAACTGTGGGTCAGGCACAAACACAAGGGATGAACTTCTCAGAGTGTTGGCTTCCTTAATCTTGGAAACTCAGTTGGGCATTGATCATCTCCAAGTCTTCGGGGACTAAAAAATTGTGATAGATTGGCTGAATTACAGGGAAAATTGCAAGTCACTTCATCGGTGGATTGGATGGAAAGGATCTTGGAACTTACAAAATATTTCAACACTATCAAATATGATCACGTCTACAGGGAAGAAAATGGGGAGGAAAATGCTTTATCAAAAAAATATCTTCAGGTGTCAGAAGGGAAGATCCACTACAACAAATGGTAGGATGGTCACAAGGGCCCCTCACTTTTGTTGCACCTCTATCTGTGACTAGTTTTCACATTATTTTTGGGTGGTTGTGATATTTAGTTGGATATGGAAATCCTCTATACATTAGAGTTAAAAGTATTTAATTTTGTTTTGTTTTTTTAGCTGCCTTCTGTTGTGGTTTGACTTTATATAAAAAGCACTTGAGGGTATGTTTTGAAATACCTTTTAGAAGTGGCTTAGATATGGATTTAATTTATCAACATTGTACTTTTTTTGAGATCATCATATATATTAATATATTGAGAATTTTTTTGCTGGAAAAAAAACATTATTCTTCTTTGGAATTAATATTATTAAGGATACATTCAGAGCTCTTAGAACATTTGTTAAACTCCTCAATTCCTTTATAACTCTCAACAAATCCTCCTCCAACATGTCCTAAAACCCCAGGTAAAATTCCACTATCCAATTGACCAAAATCGTACTTTTGGCCTTTTTGAATGAGTTTATGATTGATTTTAATTATTATTTGGATAATTTATCCCCTAAGTTCTCATTTTTCTTCTCATATATCAATTGACAGAAAATAGAAACTGTCTTTTGAACTTTAGCAATATTTTCTCTTTCTGACTCCTAGAACTAGGTATTGAATTATTTTCTTCTCTCTTATGCAATATAATTAAATAAATTAACTGTAGCTTCATATTGCTTCTTAATTTCCCATTTTGTATTCATATTTTCCCTTTCTCTTTTTGACTCCTAGAACTAGGTATTGAATTATTTTCTTCTCTCTTCTGCAATATAATTAAATAAATTAACTGTAGCTCCATATTGCTTCTTAATTTCCCATTTTGTATTCATATTTTCCCTTTTCCTAGAACTAGGTATTGAATTATTTTCTTCTCTCTTCAGCAACCTAATTAAATAAATTAGTTGTAGCTCCATCTTGTTTCTTAATTTCCCATTTTGTATTCATTTTTTTTTTGACATATTATTTTTAAGGATTTGGATTTTTCATCACGGTCCTTGACCAACAATATCACCTTGATTTTTAACCTCCATTATATCTCCTCTTTTCCATATATTTATTTATGAAAACCTCTAAAATTTTCATCCTTTGAGATTCCTCCTCTAAAAAGACTCCCCTGTAATTGAGATTAAATATCTTTCTTATTTATTTTTCCACCTCCACTAAGTATTTCTACCTTTCTTTTCCTTTTATTTTAATCCATTCAACTTCTACTTTTTTAAATATTTCTTAAGTTCTTATTAAACTAAAACATTGTTGTTTCCACTGAATTTTGATCACAATTCTTCCAATTTTGGAGCCCCAATCCTTCGATTTCATTCTTCTCTATCTAAGAACAATTAAAATTAGATGGAATTGATGTTTTTTGGGAATCATGCCTTATTTGGATAAGGATTGTAATATGGTTTTATGACGCACCAATCCCCACCCAAGACTTCACTCTCTCTAAATCTTTAACAACTTTTTCAACTACTAAGAACGTATCCAACCTCTTGGAAATCTGATCCCTTCTACTTATATAAATAAATTTATCTAGGTAGAGACAAAATTGACTATCTCAACATCAAATAATTTCAAGTCCTCAAGTAGATAAACAAAGAAGTCTTCCATGCAGTGTTTTCTAATTTAATCACCCCATACTTCTCCCACATCTAAATTCAAGTTAAACTACCACACTATGATCACATTATCTCATTTTATACTATCAAGATTACCAAATTGTTTCTAAAATTATTTTCCTTCTTCATATGGACCATACACATTAATAATCTTATAAACATCCTCGTATAATCAATCTATTGTCTTCTCTCAACAAGGTTTGACCTTGTTGAATTATATTTGATCCATCTCAAACTTTGTTCTATTTTATGTATTAATTTCTAAGACAATTTAGAGTCAATATATACCATTGTATCCCATAATCATTTTAAATTAATTACCTTAAAATAAAAACACTAACTCTCATTCCATCCATGCTTCACTCTTCCCCATTAAAATCACTCAAATTCACATCATATGCCCCCCTTTAACTTCTTCACATTCAAAGAAACCACTTGAAACTACCATTTTTATACCTATATCTCTTTCTTGATTGAACCAAACAAAGGGAACATAAAAAATACATGATGAATCCATCCTCTCCATGCATTTATTCCAACCAATTCAATTATGCTCCAATAGAACTATTTGCTTTACTTATAATCCTCTTCTATTTGCAAACACCCCTTCATCCAATCAATCCTACAAAATCCCAAATCATGATATGGAATCCACTAAGTCTATATGTGATGTAGATCCCCATACATTTGATATGTCAACTTCAATTTTATTTCAATCATCCTAACTAGAACCTCTAATTTTACAACATGCACTTAGACTCTCCAATCAAATCCTCTATAATATTCTTTTCTTCTCCAAATCAATTATTTATTAGACATGACTCTCTAAGATGAACCACCTCAATCCATAGTTAATATATCATTTCCCTTAGTATGCACTCAATCCATTTATTAAGACACTTCTACTCATCATTATACTCTAATCCTAATTCCTTTCGAATTTCTAATACCAACTCAAACTCTAGTAATGACACTATATATTCGGGTCCTAAATGTTATAGCGTCAATTTCCACCTTTGAAGCATTGACAAGCTTGTTGGCCTAATCCCTATCCTATTTATAGAATATTATTCCCCTTACTTTCTTGAGTGTTATGACCTAAGGGGGGCATATATATGGATAAATGTGTATGATATGACCCCAAGGGGGAGCATATATGGGGATAAATGAACATGTAATGTGTAAATATATATGTAATAGGGTTAGTCTAATAGTAAAGGGGATTCATGTGTAGTGTGTGAATAGGTATATATAGAGATAATGTATTCATTATTGAGACATATGAATTGTGATGTATAAATATATTATGTAATGTACCCAGACTCCTAGTTGGGTCTTGTTACCACATTATAATATCTCCGCTATTGCAAACTCCCTAAATACAACTTTGATACCAACCTGTAACGTCTCATGTTACCAACACTAACAAAATGCTATGATACCACTTTGTAACATCCCCAACTTATTACTAAGCAATGCAACTCCAAAACTCTAGTGCACAGATTCTACACTATAACATTAATCTGTGCAAAAACACGTGAGGAAATGCACACGATCCCAAGTTGGATCACGCTACAAAAATTTTCCTCTTCAAACACTAGTTATAACAGAGGAATTAACACACAATACAACTACATGCACAAACATTCAAAAAACACAAGTATTACTAAGCGTCTAACCACTCTGAACACATGATTACTACTATATGTGCAACCATTTTGGCATCACACACAAATTATGTTCTCCTTGTGCATGCAGATCTACTTCCCTTTACACATTGTAAATCCAATCGCTTGGGAACATGGATTATTTCCCTATGTGCACAACAATTCTAGCCTCGCCTCAGAACTTATGACCATTATTGCAAAATTAACTAACATGAATACTTAATAATGGTCATACTCTGCATGTGCGATAACAAATACAAAATAACAACATCACACTTACATGTGCAAATAACATTATACATAATAACGACAATTGAACATATGCAACATCATACAAGAAATAACCCATATCAGACATATGTAAATAAGTGCACAGTAAATTAGATAAGCACATAAAGGACACTTATATTTTTATAAAGAGTCACCAATTGCACACAGAGATTAGATGCTTCTCCCAACCGTATACTCTATTTCTCATAAAATTTTGGTAACATACTACTCCCAAGCTGGGGCTTAAACATCACTAGGGAAAAAGGATTCCTAATGCCAAGCTAAGGTATGATAATAAGAAAAATTTCTCAGTCCAAGTTTCCCAACTGTTGCAACTATCCTACAGTCTCTCATTCCCCACATGCATGTCCCACCCCAAGCAACATGCCCCTTCTCTACTCAAAAGTCCCTCGGTTGCCCCACTTCCCTTCTAGGGCTTCAGCAACAGACTGGACAGGAAGTCTAAGATATCTTTAAATAATGCCCAATGTACCGAGGAACAATTCCTAGAAAATATATCACTGGGAGAGAATTCTCATGGGCTTTACAACCCGCCTCTTCGACAGTAAATGTCTCACTTGGAGAGAATACCCACAGGCCTGACAACTCGCCTCTTCTACAACAAAAACTCTTGTTACTATATGGAAACCCCTTTCCAATATTTTATGTGTAGATAAGGTAATGCCCATCCACAGTTCCTATGGTCCATCCCCTGAAGAAAATGAGTGAAATCCCCATAATACAATAAGGTTCAACCATATATTTGCATGGTCATAATAGGACACTTGTGACCTTTATAATTATCTTTAGCCACTTAGTTACTCGTTCTCATCCCTCAGGAACTTAGGATAAATAAATATCCATAAATTATACTTTTCGAAAATATTAATAAAATATTCCCTTAGACTCAAGCCCCCCTTTCCCCTTTTCGATGGATTTTATCCCCCAGTCTCTTTTCGTTTGATTGGTCTGCATGCAGTGATGTGATTTTATTAATAATTTGAGTGTGATTACATTTTATAAGGATAAGTTCACTGTCCTTTTTGCATCTCGGCTCACCAACCCAATAACCACACACACACACACACAAATATAACTCAGTACAATGCACACTTCAAGGTAATACTTGCGCACTTACTAGGTGCGAAAAAAAATATGGAATGTGTGCACCCTACCCTTGATGTGCAATCCACTCACACTTATGCAGGTGCTCACAATACTGTGAAGTGTGCATGCTCTTTCTTTGGAAAACAATCCTCAATCACTACTCAGGTGCATGCAAAAGTAACCAAAACTCGGTGCCAACAACTCACTAGCCTATACGTACATTTACATTTTTATTTACAATTGGGGTTCAGATTCTGGGCATTACATTCCCCTCCTCCTTATTTATGCACTATCCTCAATGCATTATATACACATGTACATACAAAAACTTCAAAAGTCTTCAAAAACATGTGGGTACTCTGCCGGAATAGAATCCTCTCACTCCCAAGTTGCATCCTCATGACCATACCAGATCCATTGGACCTTTACTAGCTCAATGGATTGATTCCATAGCTATTTTATTTTCTGGTCCAATATGCAAAACAATCTCACTCGAAAATCATCTTCTGGCCCCACCTAATTCACATTCCAATCTATGAAATTATTAGCATAAGGTATGTACTTTTTAAGTAAATATATATGAAACATATTATGAATACACAAGGATCCAGGTAGTACAAGAACATATGTGACATTACCAATCCTATGTAGGATTTCAAATGACCCACAATAGCTACTTCTAGCTTAGAACAATTTCCCAACTTTAGGGAAATACGTCTTTCTTTTACTTTCAAGAACACATGGTCACCAACTTTAAACTATGTGGTTTCTTCCTTTATCTACGTAGTTTTTCTTCCTATCTTGGGCAACCTTTAAATTCTTCCTTATATTCACCATCTTCTCTTCCATTTCCCAGAGCAAATCGAGCCCAACCACTATGCGGTCTACTAGGTTGTCCCAACTCACTGGTGTGTTGCACTTTCTACCATAAAGTGCCTCAAATGGCCTCATCTTTAAACATGCTTGATACCCATTGTTATAAGAAAACTCATTCAAAAGTAAATATTTTTCCCACTGTGTCGATTTGTCCATCACATACATTCTTAGAATATCTTCTATCACTTGATTTACCCTCTCTATTTGTCCATCTCACTCACAGTGATAGGTTATGATAAAATTCAGATTTGTTCCAAATACTTTGAATATACCTTTCCAAAACTTCGATGTGAAGTTGGGATCTATTTCAGAAAAAACTACCTTAGGTACACCATTCATCCTAGCAATTTATCTCATGTATATATCAACAATGTTGGTTTCCTTGTGAGTTGACTTCACTAAAATAAAATGGGCATATTTAGTAAGCTTTTCCACTACTACCATAATAGAATCATGTTGCTTATCAATCTTAGGAAGCTTAGTAATGAAATCCATACTTACAACTTCTCATTTCCACTAAGGAATGGGAAAAGGATGCAACAAACCTACTATGTGTCTGTGCTTAGCCTTGACCTTTTGACATTCAAGGCATCTAGCAATAAAATCAACAACCTCTTTTTTCATGGATGGCTAATGATATTTCTTTTTTACCACTGCAATTTTCTTCTAGTAGCCCGGGTGCCCATCATAAGGAACTTTATGCATCTCTGGCAATAGCACATTTTTCAACTCTTTATCATTTGGCACATAAACTATGCGCCTATACATGAGGATTACATCCTCTTTTATCTCATAACCTTGAAATTTATATTGTAATTAACCTTGTTGTAAATTTTCCTTTATGTCCACATATCGCTGATATGATTTGGAAAACTCTAATATTCTATCACTAAAATATGATTTATACATGATAATGGTTGTATCATGCATCTCATGCACCCTCCTGCTGAGTGTGTCAACCACCTTGTTCTTTATTCCTTTGATATCATTGATATCAAAGTCATACTCACTGAGGAATTCCAACCATATGCTTTGTTTGGAATTTAAAATTGGTTGCCCAAACAAATATTTCAGACCATTGTGGTCTTTCCTCAACTAAAGTGTTTTTCCCATGAGGTGGTGCCTTCACATATTCAAGGCATGCACTATGGATGCCAATTTCAAATCACGAGTAGCATAGTGTCTTTCATGCTCTTTTAATTTCCTTTATTCGTAGCACACCACATGCCCATTTTGACTAAGGACCCCACCAAACCCATCCTTACATGCATATCTGCACCCAACGAAGTCTTCATTAGGATCAACAATTCTCAAAATTGGTGCACTTGTCAACAAACTCTTAAAGTGCTAAAAACTCCTTACACAATCGAGAGTCCATTCAAATTGCACACCTTTCTTTTGCAAGGATGTAATTGGGCATGCAATCCTTGAGAAGCCCTAGGTGAATCTTTTGTAGTAACCTGCAATTCCCATGAATGATCTCACCTATGCGACATTCCTTGTTGTTGGCCATCCTTCAATGTATTTTATCTTCTCTGAGTCCACAACTATCCCTTCTTATGAAATGATATGACCCAATTAATGAATCTACCTTTGGTAAAAAGAGCACTTACTCAAATTTGCATAAATTTGATGATCCCTAAATATTTGCAAGACCATTCTCAAGTGCTTCTCATGCTCTTCTTCATATTTGGAGTAAATAAGGATGTCATGAAAAAATACAATGACAAACTTATAAGTGATTTCTAAAAATTCCATTCATTAAACACATGAATATGGTTGGTGCATTTGACAATCCAAATGGCACTACTGTAAACTCATAATGGCCATACCTCATCTTGAAGTTTGTCTTGTTGATGTCTTCTTCTTTAATTCTCACTTGGTGATATCCTGTTCTGAGATCAATCTTTGAAAATATTTGTCTGCCCCTTAGTTGGTCAAAGAGGTCATCTATCATTGGCAAAGGATAGTTGTTATTTATTTTTACTTTGTTCAATTGCCTGAAGTCAATACAAATCCTCAACATACCATCTTTATTCTTCACAAATAATACTGGGGCACCCCAAGGTGACACTCTTCAACGTATATATCCCTTCTTCAGAAGATATTCAAGTTGTATATGCAATTCCTTCAACTCTAGTGTACTCATCCTATAAGGAGTCTTGGATACAGGAGCTACTCCATGAATCATATTTATAGAGAAATCAATATCTCTTTTCGGTGGCAACCCCGGTATTGCTTTAAAGACATCTTCAAATTATTTTAATACTGCGTAGTCTTCATCATTTGGCAATTTATCCTTAGGTGCCTCCTCCATGTGCGTTGTAACTACTTGACATCCTTTCCTGTAGATTTTCTTCAATTTTAAGTCTGAAACATCTATGATAGTTACATATCTTGGAATGCCTTGAACTTCTCTTAAGTTTCCTTCCTCATCCAAGAAAGTAAATGCCTTATTTTAATATTCTATAAAAGCATGATGTTGGTCCAACCAATCCATACCAATGAGGAAATCATAAGAGCCCAAAGTTATGATATTCAAATCAGCTTTTGTGCTCATCCCATTCATATCCATTGAACATGCCTTAACCATCTCATTAA
>SNQJ01S0113529.1:0-19482 GCA_010110895.2 Picea sitchensis
TTAATGTTTTATTTAGAGAGATTTAATAGATTATGTAATATAAATGAAATAGAGTAATATTTTTCTCTAAAATTATTAATTATGTTTGATAAAAAATTTACAATCGAATATCAATGTATTTTTACGATGTCTAAGATTTTTTACAATAGGTGCCATCGAAAATTCATCTTAATTTTAAAGGGATAAAAGAAAACCAAAGCACAACATATGATTTAAGTTGATTTCTTTTATTATCACTTTAAATCCATTTTAACCTCCATTTTATCAAATATGAATATGGATCAAATTCCTTTCCATACATATTTTTTTATCATTTAAAATGGATCATAAAAATTAAAACTTATGAAACTATGACTATGAAAAAAAATAGCATTATTAATATTCGATTGGACATATATATTCTATCCTATTGTTGACACATGGGCAGACCCAAGGTTCAATGCTACAACAATGCACCAACAAATCCCTCACTACCGGCCCTTTCGAAAACTCCTGTGAAGCAGATGAAGTCTCACTTGAGGTAGAGGCAGGGGTGGTTGCAAGACTCAGGTGTCTGCAACCTTATCTAGGACATAGATCTGTGATTGTACCACTTAACAAAGCACTTAGCACCATCAGTTCCTCAATATATAATCATTAATCACTTCACTGATAAAGGAGGGATTCACAACATTCACACTATTATAACATACTTAAGCACTTAGCATCAATAGATAGGTCACATCTAGCAGATCAAGCACTAAGCACATTCATATGGATCAGATCTAATATTCTCACATATCATTAGCACTAGCATAAGAAGATCTATCTAATCATCTTAAAGCACTTAACAAAGGAAGACATAAACACATTAAGACAAGCACAAAGCAAGACAACACAACCTTTACGTGGTTCACCCCCACCCTACGGCTACATCCACCAACTCTTCTTATTTATTGTTTTTAGTCAATTGGTTACAAGCACAAATCCATCAAAACCCTTACTCCGCATAGGACATAATATCTGCGCAGCTCCCTAGATCCTTCTTCCTTGCATTACAACACTAAGCTCTCCACAATATGCTACACGGACCTGCACTTAGCTCTGCAAGTCTCTTATAGTCATGCACAAAGAACTTACAAAATATACTCGCACTTAGCATACATTCACATCACATAGATGCACTATTCAAATCCTTCTTACATTTCCTATCCTTCTATTTATACATACAAAATAGGCCTAAAAATGGGTAAAACGATGGGCCAACATCCCATTCCTGTTACATATTCCCAAAAAACCAAAAAGGATCCAAAAGTGGGTCGAGATCCCATGACCTCCACTTCGTCTTGCGCTCCTCCTTCGACAGGCTGTCGAAGTCCCAAAATAAGTCACTATGACCAAGAATCTCCCAAAACTTGTTCAAGGGCCAACAGGCCTCCAACACTCATCTGTAACTCATCCCAAGTCACTCTCATCTGACCAATTCTACTTTGAAGGCCTCGATATTGGCTCAAGCTTCTTTGACCAACTGTTGTGCTACGACCTCTTGCTCGGTGAATTCCTGGATCACTGTGTCATTCAAGGGCCCTTATAGGCATTGTTCTACTGCAATGACAACCTATTCTATCTCTACTCCTCGGCTTTCAACCTCTATGAATAATTGGCATTCCTTATCTTGTAATGGTTGAAGTTGTTGAGTAACTTCCATCACTCTACTTTGAATCACATGGATCTGTTGTTGGGCGGTTCATTGCTCCTGAGACCACTTCATTCTTTCTACGGCTGACAGGGCTTTTAGCTATGCTTGTAATGTGTCTGTGTGTTGTTCTTCTTCCTTGAGCTGTGACTCCAAAGCCTGTAACTCTGGGTTCTCGGTGAGGTTCTCATAGGTCTGGGTTCTCTGGTTACTCAGCTGCTTGCACTCCAAGGAAAACAATTTTAATCTGTCAACTGCACTATGAGTAGTTGCTTCCCTTAGGTCTCTTACATATTGAGGGGTCTCGGGCACAGTTCGGAGATCTAAGTCTACTATGTGTTGTTGGAGCTGTTGGATTACCTCTTCAAGTTGTTCCACCTACTGTGGAACTTGTTCTTCATCCTTTACTTCGAATACTGTCATAGAGCGAAGTGCTCTGTGAACCATTTCCTTTACTTCTAGTTGCTCAACAAACAATTATTCCTTGCTTTGTTGTAACTATGATTTTTCTTCATCCCACTTCGCTTACAGAGAAATATTTTCCTATTCTGCAGCACTGCATTGCTCCTCAAGGTATTTCTATACTTGCGTTAAGTCCTGGGTGGCTTTTATTGTCTCTTCTTGAGCTCATCAAAGGCTAGATTCGACTATATCAATGATGCGATGTAGTTGGGCTGGCTCATCACCTAGTTCTATTGTTCTTGCTGACAGAGGTGTACTAGAAACTGCGGGGCTGGACTATAATTCCTGCTGCACCCCTTGGAGCTCATTCTTAATCCAATTGAACACCTCCTCCTGCTTAGCTTCTTGCTTCTCTACTATCTCCAACGAAGCATTGTTCAGTGCTGCGACGATGATGTCGAAGTCATCTGAGGTGAGGGTGGTCTCAAATTTGGTCTTGGTTTCTTTCACTTTCTTCCAGGATGAGGGTTTTAGTGGGGAAACCTTCCTTTTCTTTGAGGGGTCCTCCTCATTTATAGGTAGTGTAATGTTGTCTTTGTTCGATTCAACTTCTGTGCCATCTATATCTCTGCCATCTCATCCTTGCTCTACTAAGATGGAAGCGGTCTTCATGGATGCGCTGTATAAATCATGGACCTCTTCGGTCTTCTTTATCTTGCTAGGTTCGGGTGTATCCTGTGTTGTTCCTAGGCTGTCAACATAGAACATCTCCGCAAGGTCTAATAGAACAAGGAGGTCCTCCGACCATTCCTTGGTAATTTATTCCAATCCATCCTCCATCATCTTGTCGTATGATTGCAGTTGTTGTTTATGTCCATCTACACGCATTGTGATGTAAATAAAATGGTGGTCCACGCTAAATTTCATCAAAGGATGAAACCTGTGGAGGGTATTTGGGGTCATATGAGGCTCGGACTAGATGCCTACCTTCAACTGGTTGTAATACATATGGAACATGAGATTTGACTGCCAATGTTTATTCATGTAATTCTAGTACCACAATGTACTGAACTTTGCGGCCAAAGGTTAAAATGGATCGATGTCTGGGAAGGTCGCACCTTCCGACATCTCCCATGCAATGAAAGTGATCAGGATCAATAACCAACTGAAGTGGAATTCATATCCCTGATATTGGGCTTCCCTGCAGTTCAGTTTCAACTGGTTTACCAGGTACTGCACCCAATTCATCTGAAGTCCTTCTACGCACTTCCCTGCGAGGTTGACTATGAAACCAGTGACTTGGGTGGGTCGATTCTTTCACACCAAATTTCTTGTGATCAATTGGAAGGTGAGGCACATTGAACCACTTTGGATAGAAGCTACCTTGTTCCCTTCTTGACATCTCCATAGGTGTCTTTAATCTTCTGCACAAGAGCGCGATCCATGGATTTTCTCCAGTAAAAATTCTGTGGGTTAGGGCCTTACATGCTTATCCCTGTGATCCGATTGATCAATGTTAGATCCACTGTGATACGGAGGTCTAACCATTAGTATCTACCATGGTAACATGACAGCAGTAGCTTGACGCATGCATTCACTTCTTAGTTCCTTCCGAAGTGTGGGATCTTCATGACGTTGAGCAGTGTGGACTGCGCGAGGTTCATGGTCCAATATTGAGGAATAATCTTTGAATTATTTCCTTTTGTTCTGGTCAGGTACTTATGTGGGGCGAGCATGCTATAGACCTTCTTGTCCCCGAGGTTGAAGTCACTAAACTTCAACGCTGCAATTTTATCTTGGTCGACGCAAACTGCGCGTTTCCCCTTTGGGAGGTACGAAGTGACAAAGGCGTACTCAAAATCTCTAGGTACACTATCTCAATTGATTGCGCTACTCAAAGGTGGTAGATATGTGGGTAGTATACCTGGGATTAATATAGCATTCGTGAGATCATCCCTATGCTTAGTTCATTTTTCATCTACTAGCCAAGATGGACCGGCTTGAGCAGTGGACGGAGAGGCTGGCAGTCCTTTCATCGAAGATGCTTGTACACCTGTAGACACTCCTCTCTCCGACATGAATATTTCAGTCATTAAGTCGAGGAGAAATTCCATTACTGATTCTTCAATTGTAGTGAGCTCATTGGACATATGCGCTCGGGATTAAAATTATCGGGGTCATGATGAACTTAGATACGACACTAGAAAAAAATAGCAATAGTGCAACGATCACTATATATAATTCACTTAGTCTGCTGGCTCAAACTCTTAGTTAGAAAAAGTGTTCTATGTGCATGGCGTGACAGGATAAGTAGGCAACTCGACAACGGTTCTCTTGTAATGGGTATGAAGCCTCATTAACTCTTGTTCTGTCCATTATGGTGTGGTCCAATGGTCTGGTGTCGAGATATACATTCTTTTCGATCCATTCAGAGTAGCAGTCGAATGGATATATCGGCTCCAATGATTATATTGCTTCGCCCTAACAAAGTACCATGTGTCATTGTTCTGATATCCTGACGAAGTTCCAATTCTGCAAATTTTCTTTCTACGAAGTTTCCTCTGGAATATTCTGTAACTTTTCAATCTTATCCCTCTTCTTACTTAGATTTGTGGCCTTGTTTCCAGTGAGCTTCGGCTTGGTATGTGTTTTTCCATTCTGATTCTTATCTTCTTTTAACATAGTCACTACGCGTTGTTGAGATTATTTCCTAGGATTCAGGAGTAATACCTCTTGTTTATCTGTAGTAAGTACTTCAGTCTTCTATGGGTCTCGTAGTGTTCTTGCAACTTCGACATCAGGGTATCTAGTTTCAAATAGCTTGGATCTATTCTCTTGTTCTTCAATCAATTGTGTGATCTTTCTGGTCATGAAATCTTTTAGTTTTTGTTTCTTCTGCTCCAAAACTTACTCTTCTTCCTTTTTTCTGGCTTGAGCTCTGTCAATACAAGGCTTTCCTATTAACATGGTAAATTGGGTGTTGTCCTCAATAAATTGAATAATTTCAAAATATTCCTTTGTCGAAGTTCCATTGATGGTCATAGGTATCTAAGCGAACCTTCCACACAGTTTTACCAGTTTTCCTCTAAATAACCCTAGTCCTCCTAATGAAGGAATCATAGAAGGCCTTCCTATAGCTTCCCAAGTTCTCTCTGTCATGATATTCACCTTTGTTTCCTCATATATAACACAGTCAATGTCAAAGTCTCGTATTCTTTCTTCGAGGCATTCTTTTTTATTAAAGATCTCTGATAATCTAATATGTCGGTGGTCATTCAAGGTTTCTCTCATCTGTAGCAATATTTTCTCTGATTCTTCCTGGGGTTATACTATAGCCTCTGGAGATGCCTTAGGGTTTTCTTGATTCATATTCATTCCTTCAAGATTAGCAATCATTCTAGGGCAATCCAACACTTCATGGTCCATAGCTTTGCAACAAAGACAACTAGGTCTTCTCCCAGGGCATTCTTTAGCAAGATGTCCCTATTTTCTGCAACTGTAATGGAGGTTTAATACTCTCTTTCTTTTAAATGATCCCCAACCTCTTCTATATTGCACACTAGGATCATAGGAGCTAACCTGCAATAAATTATTTCTGGCATCCTACATCCATTCGTTAGTCCAAACATTCTTTCTATGCATAGGTATAACATATCGTTCACTATTCTTATCATATATATTCATATGAATTCTTCTTTCATCCATTAATACCCTAGTTTTCAAGCTAGGATAGACTATATTAAACATACCTAGATCCATACTCTAGAAACAAAAAATTCTACTTATCTTACTTCTATAGAGCACAAATCTTTCAGATCTAAATTTTTTCTATTATTCTTACCTTTATCAGAGCACAAAGCTTACATATATTACCTCTTTTAATCATAAATTCTCACTTTTACCTTTCTTAGAGCACAAAGATTTCATATCTTGCTTCTTTTCTTCAAATCCGACCTCCTTTCTGTAGATCGGGTTTCCTTCATTAGCACATATATTTATATATCGAGTAGAACATTGTGAGCTATGACATAGATCTACGCACAGATCTTTCACAATCCCAGGTTGAATCTTTGTACAAAGATTCTTCTTCTTCAGTTCTCAGAAATCACAGTTTCAGGTCCTGATAACAAAACCATTTGTTGGCACAGGGGCAGACCCATGGTTCAATGCTACAACAATGCACCAACAAAGCCCTAACTACCGGCCCTTTCAGAAACACCTGTGAAGCAGATGAAGTCTCACCTGAGGTAGAGGCAGGGGTGGTTCCAAGACTCAAGTGTCTGCAACCTTAGATGGGACATAGATCTGTGATTGTACTACTTAATAAATAACTTAGCACCGTCAGTTCCTCAATATATAATCATTAATCACTTCATTGATAAAGCGGGGCTTCACAACATTCACACTGTTATAACTTACTTAAGCACTTAGCATCAATAGATAGGTCATATCTAGCAGATCAAAAACTAATCACATTCATATGGATCAGATCTAATATTCTCACATATCATTAGCACTAGCATAAGAAGATCTATCTAATCATCTTAAAGCACTTAGCAAAGGAAGACATAAAGACATTAAGACAAACACAAATCAAGACAACACAACGTTTACGTGGTTCACCCCCACCCTGGGGCTATGTCCACCAACTCTTATTCTTTATTGTCTTTAGGAAATCGGTTACAAGCACAAAGCCATCAAAACCCTTACTCTGCACAGGATAGAAGATCTGCACAACTCACTATATCCTTCTTCCTTTTGTTACAACACTGAGCCCTCTAGAATTTGCTACAAGGACCTGCACTTAGCTCTGCAAGTCTCTTACAGTCATGCAGAAAGAACTTACAGAGTCTACTTGCACTTAGAATACATTCACATCAAATAGATGCATTATTTGACTCCTTCTTACATTGCTTATCCTCTTATTTATACATACAAAATAGGCCTAAACATGGGTTAACCCATGGGTCGAAATCCCATTCCCGTTACATATTCCCCAAAACCCAAAAAGGATCCAAAAGTGGGTCGAGATCCCATGATCTCCGCTTCGTCTTGCGTGCCTCCTTCAACATGCTCTCGAAGTAACGGTCACTATGACCAAGAATTTTCCAAATAGGTCACTATGACCAAGAATTTTCCAAAACCTGGACAAGGCCCAACACCTACTTCATGGGAAAATAAATACGATGGGTTTAGACAACAAATGATCCAATAGAACCTAATATGACAAAATATTAGAAAAACCATTCCTATTTATATGGATTATAGATCTCTCTCATTTAGAATCCTTGAGTTTCATAAGCCCCATAAAGAAATTCCTCACACTTGTGCTCAATTATCATAGTCTAGGAAAATAGAACAAAAGAAGGATATTAACCACTCTAGTGGTTATTTAGAATTTCCAGCATGTTAAGAAAAAACAAATAATATTTGTGGCATAAGATCACTCATAGAACCAAGTGAAAATCTAATGATGATGTTCTCTTTACCTAGAGAAGGAAGTGGGACCACAAAAAGACATCCCACAATCGAAACATCTTTCTTTCCTAGAAGAAACATCTCAGGCACAGGTTTCAAATTTTTCTTTGAAAACCTAAGTACAAAGAGAGAATACATAGCTAGAAAATCCAAATTTTACAGTCAATGATGAATGTAAATGAATGAATTGAGAAAATTTCTAGGCTCGACTCACAGGGATGAACATAGATTATCTTCATAGAGATCTCTTGAAGATTATCCAAGATCATAAAGAGTAACAAGCAAAGATAAAAAATATATCTGAAAAATTAGATGTTGTATCTCATGTTTGAAGAGATACAAATGTTTTAAAGGATGCAAAAGATACATTTTATTCTAGGTTAGGTTTGTTAGATAAGATAATTATGAAAACCCTTGATATTCATAAATCTATTAAAAATCCAAGAATAAATATTGCAGTCCTAGAAGACTTTGCTAAAAGGGGAATTATCGAAATACCTCGAGGACATAGAAGGAACACGTCCCTAGATATGTTAGATGTTAATGATCCCATACCAGTGTGGGATTTTGGAGCATATCAAGATAAAACAAAAATCGATTTATAATATCTTCAAAGTGAGGTTCCAATAATGAAAAATAGTCCTAAAGATTTAAAGGCACCAGACAAAAAAGCATATCTCCAAATCATATCTATCAAGGATGAGCCTGATAATGATTGAGATATTCCTATGGATCAGACTAATATTCCTTCTTCATCTCAAGTAAAAGGTGCCAATATT
The DNA here is from genome assembly GCA_010110895.2 of Picea sitchensis. Taxonomy (NCBI): domain Eukaryota; kingdom Viridiplantae; phylum Streptophyta; class Pinopsida; order Pinales; family Pinaceae; genus Picea; species Picea sitchensis. The sequence continues at coordinate 8,335 of SNQJ01S0113529.1, forward strand.
TCATCTGTTGGAATAAATGGGCTCAAAAAAGTAGTAAGATCAATTCCAAACCATATTGTAATAGACCTAGGATGCAAAACTACAAAATAATTGAAATATACTTTTCAATTACTTGGAAATTGGGCTATTGCAAAAATATCCTGAGATGATACAATGTTTTCTAGATATGTAGCCATCCTTATCACTTATGATTTTATAGGAATTGCATGGGATTGGTGGAGGTGCTTTCCAGTAGAAACAAATGAATAAATCTCGAACTCTCCTACTCTCAATTCTGATCTCATAATATCTCTAAGCATTCAGTTTTATGGATCTGAACTTGGAATAGATTCTGACCATTTGGATTCGTTATTCATGATTAAAATATTAGATAATTTAGCATATCACAACAAATACTATGGTTATATTATAAGATTACTAACACAAATAGGAGAATGAATGATCCATCTTATATAAAATATTATATATGTAGTTTTACAGGAGCTCTGTTAGATGTAGTATAGCAATATTTCATAGATAAAGGAATTAAAACTATGGGTATATATTTGGAAATGACACGTGAACATATAAAAATTGGTATTCAAGCAGGTTGTTTGGAAAAAAGATTAAACAAGGATTTCAAACACTTTGAGAACATGTTTACTCCTTATTTATGCAGAGACATTGGTGAAATACCTAAATGGGGATATGGTGCATCTAACACTCCTTATTTATGCAGAGACATTGGTGAAATACCTAAATGGGGATATGGTGCATCTAACATAGCACATCAATCCTATAAATGCGATATCAAGAAGAAATAAAAGGGAAAGTATCATACTTCCAAATCTAGATGGGATCCTAATAAAAATAAATATTCTAAGAGATATCATCCCTAAGTAGTGTCACAAAGTTTCCTATTTGAAAAAATATAGAACCCTCTCTAAAAGGTAACTCGACTTATTTTTTGAGAAGCTCATCCATTTGGGAAAAATGAGTTTCATAAAAAAAGAGAAATACCAGATTATCAAATTTATTTACAGAGGATATTGAAACAAAATGGTGGGATATTTGTTTATGTTCTCCTTTAGACTATCCAGAAGGATAAATCCACTATCTAGACCCTTCAAAATTTTCTAACACTAAGTGCATGCATGATTTTTATTCCAAAGTTAGTGATTCAGGGTACAATAATCCACATGATCCACTCAATTGGGGTTATATAACCATTATCAATATGATTTCTACATGATGACCACTAATGATCCAAAATCAAGACTTGCAGAAATTGGAAAAAAACACTTGAAGAAACACCGGTCTAGAAATATCTGATCAAACAAGATCTTAGATAAGAAAGAGATTTATTACTCAGAAGACTAATTAGGCCTCCAATAATAAAATATTAGAAGAATTTTATATATCTTTATTACGAGGCCAGTTCTAGTTACTACTCTCCTATTGAGCTCGATCTAAAACATCATGATATTCATAAAGATAGACAATAATCCAATCAATACAAAGAAGCAATGCTGCTAATGCAAATCAAAGAAAAATAGGCCATAATAAGAATGGTAATAGACAAAATCAAAGAATTGAAAGGACCTTCCAAAATTTCTGTGGTAGAAGTAGATAACTCATCAGATGAAGAATATTCAAAGCTACTCTCAGAAGTAGAACAAATTCCACCTTCCATAAGAGGATGCAAGAATAAGAATCAAGTGAAGAAGAAACATTGACCAAATAAGACCCAAAAAAGAGTGAATCTCCCCTAGAACTCCAATTTTACATAGGTATGGGATCTTTGAATTTGTTTTTTCATGATGAACATAATCTCTACTCAGGGAATGTTCTCTTATATTGTGGTTGCCAATTCAAATTCTTTAAGAAGGAACTAACTCAATATTATTGGCATCAAACTTTTCAAGGTGGTATATCCATAGATGGTTCATCCATAGTGATATTTGGAGAAACAAAAGAATTTCCTCTCCAAATAAATAATCACTCATTTCGTGGATTGGATAGGATTATATGTGACTATATTTTATGTCCTAGTTTCATGCAACTAGTATCTCCTTTTACCTTAGATCCAAAAGAAAGGGAAATGAAAATGTACATAAATGATCACACCATATATACTTATTTTTATATGGAAGGCCTATGTAAAACTAAAGATGCAGATAGAAATAAATCTATACAACCACCTATACTTACATCATAATTAAATAAGATGGAAAGGATTGCTTGTTTTTCTTTGTCTCATCAAGAAGTCTTGAACCCTATCAAATAAATACTTTTAAAATACTTCACTTTTGATTATTCTAATGCCTTATAAAATAGAGAGAAATATTTTCACTTCCCATATGACTGATAGAAAAAGTGTCTCCACAAAAAGTGCCAGTCTTTTGGTCAGCCATATAATGAGCCCCTCTGAGATTGAGACTTTCCAAGAGGAAATTCAATACCTAATTAAAAAGGGTTGATAGAACCTTCAAAGAGTGCATTGTCATGTAGAGGTTTTTATGTGAATAAACACTTTGAACAAAGGAGAAGGAAAATAATATCGGTAGTGAATTTCAAGCCTCTCAACACAACTTTAAATCCTATGATATACCTTTTGCTAAATAAGGTAATCATTACTTTATGGAAAATAAAGGGAAAAAATAATTTTAGTAAGTTTGATCCTCAAGTCTAGTTTCTAAATAAATAGAATCATACTGTATATCTACCACAAAACAATTTTTGTGGTTCCACATGGCCACTATCAATGGAAAGTAATCCATTTGGATCGAAACATCACTGGATAATCCCAAAAAAAAATGGAAGGTATGTTCAAAGAATATTCATGGTTGATCATCTATATAGATAATATTTTTCTCTGCTCAAGAAATCTCCAAGGATATATCAAACATTTATAGAAGTTCTATGAAATTTTTTTCCAACATGGTTTAGTTCTCTCTACTTCAAAAAATGGAAATTGGGAAAACAAAACTAGAATTCTCAAGATTTAAGATCAGTAAAGGACACATATTAATGAAATAACACATCTTAAAGAGATTTGGTCAATTTCCTAACATTATCTCAAGAAAAAATTAGTTGTAGATAATTTTTGGAAGTTTGAACTATGTTAGACCATTTTATAAAGGGAATGTTTAGGATATTTTTATATTACAACAGATATTAAAGAAATCACCACTACCATGGACTTCTACCACGATTGAAGTAGTCAAAAGGATTAAATAAAAGGTTAAAAATATTCCTGATTTCACACTCCATTTTGAGAAAGGTTAGTATATTATTGAAACAAATGAATCCAATCAGGCATGGGGAGGAGTATTAATTGAAAACATTCATGGCAAGGAAGAATTTTTTTGGTATACCTCTAGATATTTCAAAAGTGACAAACTTAATTACTCATCAAGACATAAGGAATTACTTGTTGTTAAAGGTAAGTCAACATTTCATGTTGTATCTTAGTCCTGTTAGATTCTTCATTAGAACATATTTTAAAATATTTCTAGGAATTCTTAAGTATGAATAAGGTATTAATACATAGTCACACTAGAATTCAAAAGTGGGTTGTATGGTCAGAAAATTTTGAGTTTGATGTTGAATATAATCTTGTATATTTGAATTGCCTTATTGACATGATGACTAGAGAAGTATATTGTCTAGTATTTTAAATGATGTTTGCAAGATAATATGGCATAGGAAGATCTCCAATGACACCCCAAGGGCTTGAAAAAGAATCCATGGAGAAAGTACAAAAAAAAACATTAAAGAATGTGAGATGAGAAGAACCATGATCCTCTCAACAACATGATCACAAGAAATACAAAAACTATCTCTCACTCTCATAAGAGAGGTTATTGACATGCACATGGATAAGATTCTTATTGAAGGAGTAAAGGTCCCAGAAAATCAAGGGACAGTTAGGATAAATGGGTCGGAGCTTTCTATTATTTTGGTCCTATTGTGCTTCTAATGAAAGGTTGTGAGGAAGAAGATAGGTACTTGGATTGAATATGATAAAGATGGACTATGTTATTATGACATAGGAAGATGTTTTTTTTCATGGGATTCTTATGCTCTTATCCAATAGTTAGCCCATGAAAAGGTAACATTGTAGTATGTGAAGATGCTATAGATCTTGTACAATATGCTTGGACATGATGGATAGAATTATTATTGGATAAATCCTCATGCAAGAAAAAACAATGGAGCTAACAGAAAATTAGGACTTTATTGGTGCACTCCCAAGATGATATTAATGAAGTTACAGAAATACCTTGGTTTAAATTTATCTTGAAAGCTACAGGGACAAATATATAATAACTTCAACCATTATAGTTTGGATTGATTGTCAAATATGTCAAAAAGAATGGGAAGGTGTTAGGTTTCATTGACCAATAAGTTGAATATAATGTAAATTAGATCATATCGATGTTTTAAAGTGAATTCTACAACAAAGGTGGACATCTAGCTATGAAAGGATCCAATGTGTATTGGTGTTTTGATAACTATCTATTTTCGTTACCTGATTTTATTGAAGATTCATAGGATCCTTTTGACAAAGATGTATTTTGGACTGAAGAGGATCCCCACAACTTAAATAATTAGATGGAGGCATTATAATTTATATCAAAGCATCATGGGCCATTATTTAATATTTCTTTTGTACTTTGTTAGCCATATATCTATTTAATATATTCCTTTAAATATTTTCAGACCATATATATGTCTGATAAGATTTTGTTTCATGGGTATCATAATACTCCACTGTGTAAGGAAATGACAATATATCATTATATGTTCCATGGGTAATGTGATACTCCACTGTGTAATGTCAGTTTTTCTATCATATTTCGTATTTGGGTCCCCATATGTCCTTAGTACCACTAAAGGGATGAGATAAAATGCAATGTCCCACATGCCACAAATATAGTCCTTTGATTATGTTAGTACTTTAATTTTTTTTCAATCAGTCAACAATGTCCTAAATTCCTGATAGTGGGATGCATTTAACCTACACTCATAGGTTTATTGTCACTCAATACTGTCTCCTAGAGCTATAAAATAAGGCTCCTTCTCTCATTTTGATCATCAAGTTTTTTCAACTCTCAAGAGATAAAATACACACCCCTCGAGGATCCCATATTAGAGTACTGTACATGGGACCAATCTTGCAAAAAATTTAACACATACCCAACATTCTCCTACTTGTTGTTTTCTTTGCATACAAGGGGTTACATGATTACATAATCAACAATATAGGGAAAAAATCCCCATAGATCCTCTACACGAAGAGTATTTCTCAGTGCTCATAGATTTTTGTAATGAATATGAAACATTATTACAAGTTTCCACCTTCATAAACAACACCTTCTTTTCTTCAACCATGTCTCTCATAAAGTGATATTGAACATCAATATGCTTTTTCATTGAATGATAAGTCGGGTTCTTCACGAGGAATATTTCACTATGAATGTCACAATATATCCTTATAGCTTGTTGTACCAACCCAATACTTGAACACAAATATTTGTAACCATACTTCTTCCTTGCTTGCATGATTGTCTACCACGTATTTAAATTTTAGAGTTGAGAGTGCCACTACAAACGATCTTTTACTCATCCAACTGATTACCTTCCAAAAAGGTTAAACACATACCTGCTTGTAGATATTTTTCGATCTATATCCCTAGCCTAGTCTGCATTAACAAACCCATGTATGTGGAACAATAGGTCCAATCCCAATCTTCCTTGGTAGCACAAACCATAACTAGTAATTCCACAAAAACACTTGAAAACCCTCTTTGTTGTTGTCCAATGCTCCTTCCCTAGTTTTGACATATACCTAAACTTGAAGGTTGGCTCCCATTGAGTGATTGACTCTCCCTCTGAGGCCCATGACTCCCTATGAAGTCAGACTCACTCTAAGTCTACAAAACCTCTGAAGCTACCTTCTCCTTGTCCATTGTCCTCTGTTGAAGTCTAATATCCTCTAAACTATCCTGGAAGGAATCTCCTCCCAACTATATCCTAAGGGTTGAATCCCTCTAAATTGTGGCTCCTTTTGAGACAACACTACTAGTGGAGCTATCTACTCCATTTGTACATGTGCTACTAGTGGCGCCACCTTCCTCACCATTGGTGGAGATACCTTCTCCTCCTCATCTTTCTCTCTACTCCTTTTGGTCACATCACATATAGACTATCCCTCTCTAACTCAAAGAACCATTACTGATATGAATCTAGATCCTTTTGGCATCTAATAACACTTATCCATCCTAAAACAACACTACATAGCCCTAATCCTCAATCCCCAAGGCCAAGAGCACACTCTTGGCACCCATGGCACATTTTCCATTCACAACACATCCCCTAACTCCATTCATAATACCACTGCTCCAAATTCCTATACTGCATGTTTAATCCTCCTACCAAGCTCCTCGTACATACTTGAGTCGAACACTATGAAGCTCACAAACAAATATTGTTCCCTTGTCATGTGCCAATGGCTCCAACTGGATAAAAACCATGCAACCCTACAAAGAAAGCATCCTACTTCCGCAAGTCATGACCATCAAATGAGCTTATTCTTATGTCCATCATCCAAGTCACAAAACTCTCCATGTCTACACACAATAAAACTGATCATGTGTTCTCATCTCTAAACAATAACGATTTGTGGATAAACATTCAGTATAGTCCACTCTATACCTCTACAAATCATCTTTGATGCATCCCCATCCTCTTGGGTCAAATACCTAATACATTTTTGCACCTCGACAATGTACAACTTTTTGGCTCTATGAAGACTTTATCTCATCAACTTTCCAAATGTTTGAAGCCATATAATCTATGCCAAAGCACTTGAGTTGCACCCATCATAAATCACCATCAAAATTCATTGAAAATTCATCCAAAGGGTTTTAAATATGCCACACAACATACTACTGAGATATGGGCTCTCCTCCAATCCACCAAAACTCCCAACTTGCCACACCAAAGAGATGCAATAATCCACAACTCCTTGCCTATATAGTATTCTTCATGTCTCAAACCAGAGACCATCTAATCATTTTCCACCTAAAACCATCATTGTATCTCCCTCTCAAATTTATCACCTATGACCTTCCTGGAATAAGAAGAAGAACAAGAATGACACTCCTCCAGTGTTGTATCAAAAAATGTGTCTAGAATATGATCCAATTCTCTTAAAGTTCCAATCTTTGTTACAATGTCAATTTTCACATGCAACTCTATGTGAATAATTTCAGATCTGAAAATTTCTTTTGAGTGATCTAACAGTAAAACCCTAGTTGTTATCACTAGAAACCTTTAAATTAAAATTTTTGACTAAAAACATATGGAGTGGAAACACAAAAATCAAAGATTAATAATCAATACACATGACACACAATTTCAGTTATTTTATATTTTTATCATCAGAAATCAAAAGGGAAAAACCAACCCTCACAGCCAATACAATATCACCAAAATTTGAGGACAACCTTATTCTCCAAAATCACCAAAATGGAGAACAACCTTGTTCTCCAATGATTATACAAATCAGTAAACCAAAGATCAAAATTTTTATGGAAATATCCTTTCCCCATGAATATTCTATAGATCACGTATACGACATGCTGACGTAAATTGTCATCCAATATGGATCTGTATTTTCCCATAAAATTAGATACACAATTCACCTTACTATTAAACCATTTGTATAGGTTGTTTTCTCCACTGCAATCCACATATGCACTATATGTGATTTTTCCTTCCTCAACCCACTTATATATGCACTTTTTTCTCCTACAGATGACGTATTGTATAAAGAATTCACTCCACACATGTGACCTTTTTCGCTTTCCTCTTTAGGGACAAATTCACCACCTTGCATACTTCCCCTTTGTTGAGATAATCAATCCTCTTAGCGCAAGTGCATAGTAAATTATGCTAGCTCCATAATGTATCCACATACTCTACATGACATGTCATATCATGATGACCTCTCTTCTTTATATACAATCCTTAGGGGTCAACATAGCATCCCCTTCACAAGTCAACATCAAATTAGGATTTCCTTGTGGGTGTGAAGCCCCAACACAAGCCCACAAATCCCATCACCAAACCCATGAATCCCCCACTCAAATCCAAGGGGGTTTTCATGAAACCAAAAGGGTGATGTGGTGCCCATGATGATTCCCAAATTCCCAACACCTAGGGTCATGTGAGAATACCTACTCGAAGCTACAAAAATCAACGCTTCCTCTTAGTGAAGAAGGTATTATCACCACACTCCACAAGTGGGAATGCCTCTCGATGATACAAATGCATCAACACTCCCTCTTAGCAACAAACACAATCCATCCTCCATCATCACATCAAAGTAGCTATGTCTCCCATCCTAGATCTGCTACCACAACTTCTCTTCAATCCATTTTATTGGGTTTTCCCTCTGTCACCGAAGAAAATCTTGCTCTCTAGTCCTCCTCACTAGCTACATCCTCGGTCACTAAAGAAAATCATATTGTTTGGAATGATCCCATCCTAGAAGACATCCTACTCCTAGAAGCATCCTACCTCTGAACCTCTTATCTAACCATCTCAACCAATGAAACATACCTAATAGTCTTGGAAGATGCATCTCTCCCATCTGGATCTAAAGTTTGGCTCGCAATGAGCGACTGCATCTCCCTCTGAGCCCCTTGACTCCCTCTAAAATCAGACTCACTTAGAATCTATACAACCTTCTAAGCTACTTACTTCATGTCCATTGTCCTTTGTTGAAGTATAATCTCCTCTAAACTCTCTTGGGAGGCTACTCCTCCATGCTATATCCTAAGGTATAACTGCCTATGAAAATTGGCTCCTTCAGAGCCAACACTATTGGAGGGTGTTAAATTTGGCAGCATCGACAGTCATTCTCCAATGACAGGCCATATGGGCCACCCTAAGGCTAGCCAGGGAGATTTGGAGAATCAACAAGTATTATGAGGTATTGACAAAATCTAGGGGGAACAAACAACCTCTGTGATTCAAACCAAAAGTCAGGATGAACGAGATGCTATGTGAGTCTAATGAAAAATTCAAGGGGAACGTACAACCTCTGTAAGCATAGACAATCTACTGAAAAAGTCTTGGGGAACGTATAACCTCTGTGAGCATAGACAAACTAGTGCAAAAGTCAGGGGGAGCATACAACCTCTGTGAACCTAGTCAAACCTTGTGAGCCATGAGAAAAAGTCAAGGTATCTAGCAAAAGCTAGGTGGAATGTAAAATGCCTATGAGCTAGAAACAAACGATATTCCTAATATTGCAAATGATGTAATTTTATTGATCTAGTGCGTTGGCACGTGTAAACATTATCCACCATGAAGATAATTTCGAATTTCCTTGTCAAGGGTTGTAACTAAAGTCTTGATTCTAGTTCTATGTTAGAAGTAAAGTGTAATGCTGAGTTGCAACTAAAGTCTTGAGTCTAGTTCTATTTTTAGTAATGTTGAGTTGCAACTAAATTCTTGAGTCTAGTTCTATCTTAGAACTAAAGTGTAATGTTGAGTTGCAACTAAAGTCTTAAGTCTAGTTCTAAGTTCGAACTAAAGCATGTTAGTCTCAATTCTAGTTCTAAGTTCGAACTAAAGTGTAATGTTGAGTTGTAACCAGTCTCAAGTCTAGTTCTAAAGTTTGAACTAAAGTGTAATGCTGACTTGTAACCAATCTCAAGTCTAGTTCTAAGTTCGAACTAAAGTATGAAGCTAAGTTATGACTGATGCATGGAATCAGGTTACTATTTCGATCTTCTTCTCTTCCCCTCTTCAGCCTATATAAGAAGAGGTAGAACCCTCTCCTCAACATAGTTTTGAAACACAATTTTGAAATAGAGTTTTCATATGCATGTTGAGGCTGAAGTTATAGAGGAGCACATCAGTGATAAAGATGCATCATATCAAAGGTGTATTTCAGCAAGCTCTTGTAAGTCTTTGTCAGGTCAGAGTCATCTTGGCAAACTCTTTGAGAGAAGTACATTTATGGTGGATATTTGTAAGAGATCTTACATTATTAATGCAATAAAGGAATATCGTTTGCTGGGGATTTTCTCCCTATATATGGTTTCCCCTGGGTATATGTGTTGTTGATATACATGTTTATTTATCTACATAATTATTGCTATTCGATTATGATTTGAAATTGTTGAATTGTATTAAGCTCGAATCAAAGTATTGAAGAAAATAAAAGAATTAATCTGCATAAGAAATCAAGCTCATAATTTAACATGGTATCAGATCTTACGGTGTGTTAAACGTGTTGAAGTGCATCAGTAGGTACACATAGATCCAAGTGATCTTGATTAAGTTTCCAGTGTGAGGACCATGGCATCCTCCATTTCAGTCGGGGCCGAAGATAGGCTCGAAGGAGCTACCAACTTTAATGTGTGGAAGCTCTGTATAACAAATATCTTGCAAGAGCATGATCTTGAGCAGTATGTGACCACAGTGGTGGAGGAACCAATGAAGAATGTAGGAGGAACGAATTTCAGGAAGAGTCAAGCAAATCCCAAGAGAATCATCTTTGACTCATTCAAAGACAGTATAATGCCTACAATGACTTTGTTGATGACTGCCAAGTACTATATGGATACCTTGGTGAATCTGTATGAGAAATAGGCTCCAAGTCAGAAGAGAACACTTAAGCACAAGCTTAAGTATTTGAAAATGGAGAAAGGTGAATCAGTGGCACCTTTCTGTTCCAGGATAGCTTAGATCAGAGATCAGCTTTTGGTCACAGGGGTGACAGTGGATGATGATGATTTAGTGTAGGCCATTTTTGACGGTCTTCCTTCTTCATCGAAGACCTTTTTATCTAGTGTAAGTGGGAGAGAGATTCAACCCACGTTTGAGAGGTTATGGCATGATTTCCTCTAGGAGGAGAGTCACACAACTACCAGGAGCAAGCCAACTAAAGAAGAGCACTTAGCTTTAGCATCAAGATTCAAGGGAAATAAGAAAGGCACTTTCAAAAAAGGCTCTCAAAGGAAGCCAAACACCAAAGGTACATTCAAAGGTAAGAGTATTGATACATCTAATATTAAATGATTTAGCTGTAATAAGTTGGGTCATTTTCCTAAAGATTGTTGGTTTAGAAAGAAATATCCTAGGAAA
>SNQJ01S0113530.1:0-23497 GCA_010110895.2 Picea sitchensis
TTTGGGGCTTTGGTTGTTTATATTGCACTTAGTTGCATTGCTGAGTGGTTTGGATGAAATAATTTAAAAAACGGATTCGGGGGGTTCTGGTTGATTATTTTGATTTTTTGTTTTTTACAATCAACAAAGCTTTATTGGGTTTTTGTTACAATCAACAAAGAATAAACAAAGGTTCAACAACAGGGCAACTAAGCAGAAGCAACAAAACAACAGGTAGAAAAGCAACCAAGCATACATCTTTTGTTTTCAAGAGTTTTTGGATGTTTGAATGTGTGAAAAAAAAGGTGTTTGATCTTGAGGAGTTGATTTTGTATTTTAGATTCTGATTTTTTTTACAATTAAAGAAAAGCTTCATTGCTTTTTCTTACCATCAACAAAGCTTCAACAGAGCAACTAAGCATAAGTAACAAATCTTCCACAAAGCCAACTAAGCAGACGCAACAAAGCTTTGACACTTTTGATAGTTTTCTAACAGCCATTTGACATAATTGAATTGATTTAGTTTCAACATAGCTTTTTCTTACAACCAACAAAGCTTCAACAGAACAACTAAGCAGAAGCAACAAAGCTCCCACACAGCCAACTAAGCAGAAACAACAAAGCTTTGACACAATTGATTTAGTTTTCAGCAGGTATTTGACATAATTGAATTGATTTAGTTTCAACAGAGATTTATCATTTAATACAATTGATTTGATTCAGTTTTCAAGAGACCTAGTTCTCAACATATATTTAACACAAGAGTCCCGTGAGACAGCTCAGATGGTAAAAGACAAGTGTACCTTTCTCCAGATGGGAGGAGGTCTTGTGATCAAACCTTGCTGAGTCTCCGGGATGGATTGTAATGCTGCTATGTAAACACTTTATATACTGTTGAATATAAAAGAGAAAACTTCCACAAAGCCAACTAAGCAGACGCAACAAAGCTTTGACACATTTGATTAGTTTTCTAACAGCCATTTGACATAATTGAATTGATTTAGTTTCAACATAGCTTTTTCTTACAACCAACAAAGCTTCAACAGAACAACTAAGCAGAAGTAACAAAGCTTCCACAAAGCCAACTAAGCAGAAACAACAAAGCTTTGACACAATTGATTTAGTTTTCAGCAGGTATTTGACATAATTGAATTGATTTAGTTTCAACAGAGATTTATCATTTAACACAATTGATTTAGTTCTCAACATATATTTAATACAATTGATTTGATTCAGTTTTCAAGAGACCTAGTTCTCAACATATATTTAACACAATTGATTTAGTTCTCAACATATATTTAATACAATTGATTTGATTCAGTTTTCAAGAGACCTAGTTCTCAACGTATATTTAACACAATTGAAACAGAGATTTAACACAATTGATTTAGTTCTCAACATATATTTAATACAATTGATTTGATTCAGTTTTCAAGAGACCTAGTTCTCAACATATATTTAACACAATTGAAACAGAGCTTTAACACGATCAATTTAGTGTTTTAGCGCACTTGATTTAGCTGAAGAGCGTTCTTGTGTTTAGCGAGCTTTATTTTTCTTTATTAATCACTATCCTATGAGGTACTCTTATCTGTTCTTCATATAGCATTGAAGTCCTCTTCCTCACAAAGTGGTGTAGAAGTAATCTCTTTGATAAAGTGGTGTAGAAGTAGTCTCTTTGATAACTCGACATTGTTAGATTAACTTTAACTCAATATCGATGTAAATAATAATAATAAAATAAGTAAATACATATAAATAATAATAAAGGAACAAGTAAATGAAAATTGTGCTAAGTTGGTTCTAACTTTTTGTTAAATGAAATATATATATATATATATATATATATTTTGTTAGCACTAGAAGTCACCTCTGATTGCAGGAGACTTTTGTTAAATGAAAACCCAAGTTGAGCTCAAGATAATTCTTGAGCTCAAATTTAGACACCGAAATATGTCTACAGGGACACAAGCATAACCTAAACTCTCCATCATCCTACATTGCAACAACCTTTCACCGATTCCTCCAAGCTCGCGCCATTCAATGTGAGAAGGAACATATACATATGGAAATGAATAAAACTGACCACAATATCGCTATAATCAAACCTCCATTAGAAAAATATAATGATCCTCGACTAGATCATCCATGCTCGAAAGTGTTTTAAACAGCTTTTACATACAAAATGAAAAAGAGGGAAGCTAACATTTATTAACATGAAAGTCTCAAATCGACTACAATAGAGAACAACTCTCGACTAACAAGCGTGATTAGAGCTTTACCACGATAAAAAATCCCAACTCACATATATACTGAAATAATTTTGTCATCCTCAAGAGGCGTGTTTGAACTGCCGATTCAAGGCTCAAGATTCTGCGATCTTCTTTCATCAGCCTAATTGCATTTCTCTGCCGACGTGAGCTTCCGACAAGATGGGCCCCGGAGAAAATCGTCACATGGGTACTAATGTTGACGGTCCGCTTCAATCCCAAATTTCTTTCCATGATTTTCATTTATGGGTGAGGCGAGGCTTCAACCACCTTCCCCGCCATTTAATTCTTCATCTGATCAAAATGAGGTCGAAGTTGATTTGGCACTGAGAACATGGCTTAATTCTTCAGGCAACACCGACGTTGGCCTGGGCGAGCTCTGCGTGAACTCGCACCTTACTTTGCATACACAAGGACCCAACGCTTATCCCCTATGAAATGCGATTTCGCCAACAGAGTTTTCACCCACTTGATTCCCACATTCGATGCCGAATCAAGAAATGGCCTCTAGATTGACGCTTGGATCTCATATGCATCCTGACGACCACAATTGCATCCCCAGTCCTACCACCAAATGGGATAAACATTCACTTACTTTTCTTATGTCAGTGTTTATATGACCCTAAATATGACTTTAGCTCGTCCCTGTCGTTTTCTGACTGCTGAATCTGGTGTTTCTTTGTCAAACTCTCTCATTTGCAAAATCAGATTGATTTCACATGAACTTGCATCGTGCTTCACACTAAAACCCCCATCAATTCAAGCATTCTGTTCTGCCATGCCTTCTCCAGCTAATGGTCTGTGATCTCTTTTCAAGACTTCAGATCTCGAGGTTTCTAGCACCTTCCTCTCTCACTTCAAAATTACCTATGGCATTCTCCTTGTCCCGGAGATGATGCTTTAACACAACTACCGGCTCTTTGTAATATGAAACACAATTGTGGGTTTTTAATCCCCCTTATTTTGCATTTGGTCGCCCACCACAACTCCTAAGGGAAAACACTCTAAGCAGTGTGATAAACATTACATATTCAAATTTCATATTAAATCTCTAATTAAATCACCATCTAACCTTTTGGCACTCTAAAACCTGTTGGGAGGAAGGGTTTGCATGGTGCATAGTGAAATTAAATTAGTCCAACCACTAAAACCAAGACTGTTAACCTTTGCACTCTAAAATTGGTTAAGGGTTTTGCATTATCATTCACATCTTAGTCATCAATAAGCTTAGCCTATTAATATGCAGTGTGGTGCAACATCATTGACATCTTAACATCTTAATATGCATTCTGCAACTTTAATATGCATAATAATATGTACAACATCATTGACATTTTAGTCATCAATAAGTTTATGTTCTATATTGTTTCAACAAAACATATCTTAACATATAAAATATTAAATACTCTACTATAGAGTGTATATTCTTTAACCTCATACATATGATACAAATTCCAATCCATCCTCCTTTTTATAGGTTCCTCACATTCTTGAGGTGCAATCCTCATCTTAATCACTTTGATATCAATGATATTGATAGGATAATGTGCATCCTTCTCATTAGTGTTGCTTTGGTGGAGGAAGTCTTTCTAGTCATCCCACGCAAACTTGTTCCACACACACACACCTATATAGGAACATGTTATATTTGACCCACCTCATCTTCTCTCCTCAACACTTCTACCTTTATCATCTCATCCCACCACCATTGTCTTTTTTTTGGCCACATTTCATTTCTGAGTTTTTTCTTCTGAGTTGGTTTTTTCAGTTTTCACATCAAAACATTTACCAACTTTTGTAAACCTTTGGTCCACTGGTTACTTCTTTCACTTTTCTCTTTAACCATTTATGAACTTTTGTAAACCTCTGTGTCCCATGGCCAACTTGATATTCATCTTTGAATCCGACCCGAAATGTAGGCCCTTAAGTTTCAATCTCCGCAGGATTACAAGATCAATAACTAGTGACCCTTTCTCTACCAACACTTGATCTTCACCTAGACCATGGTTCCTTTCACAAAATCTTGTACTTTGTTAAAACATTAACAATAATTACATGTTAAAACGAGAGTGATAGATTTTTTATTTGTGACACATGATTCCAAATCAACAAACCCCTCTTAAATCTTCTCATTAGTGGTGGTGATAAATTGAAAATCAAGTTTAGCTAGTCTGATAATCCAAAGAAGATAAATCATCTCATTTGAGGCATGTATGCTATATTTTCAATGGATGTAATAATACATGCTTGTGAATGTATGATAGTCTGATAATCCAAAGAAGAGAAATCATCTCATTTGAGGCATGTATGTTATATTGTCAATGGATGTAATAATACATGATTGTGAATGTATGATGTATGGATGTAATAATACATGATTGTGAATGTATGATATATGTGTGCAGTGGAAGTAGTGATTCATTCAAGAATAATTAATAGTAAAGCATGAAATGCACCATTATCTAATTTTACACATGGCTATGAAGCATAAACACCATGGAATTATGATTAAGAAGTAATAAAACAATCCAAAACATTTATATTTTCTTCCTTATATGATGAACAAATAGTTCTTTGTATGATCAACAAGTAAAAACAAAAGGATGCACCATGACCTATAATATAGTCTCAACACAAACTACCAACCTTAGTCATGTTCTTTAGCCCCAAATATATCCCATAACCCTTCTCGAAACTATACTTGTATAACCCTAATAACCCTTAACAACATCACCAACTTTTCAACAACTATTCTAAAAGCACTAAAGATACATTAAAGGTGTTCTTTTAAGGGAGGTTCTTCTTGAGGCACTCGTCGTCTGTCTGAACCCTATAAGAAATTACCATCTCTATTATCTAACTGACCAATCTTATCTCTCCACATTTATTCTCCTTCGTCGACTCCATGTGACCACTAAGTTTGTCATCATTGTGAATTTGTTGTTGATATTATGGTAGTCATGAGAGGTATTTATCTCCACGTAACCTGACGAGAATAGAATAATACAGGAAGCAAGAAGAAACCTAAAGCATTAAACCCAACCCTAGAAGATAATTCTGTCTCAAGGAAATAATTAATATTAAGTATTCTATATCCACGAGAAGTCGGCCCGCATAACTAGAAAAAAGTAGATAAATACAAGTGAAGCCATACCATTTTTAACCGCATAACCGAATTTAGTCGGGAAGAAGTGCACACCGCAACCGGGCATGCTAGTCTCGGGGAGCAAATGGGCCGCACTTGTATTCATGGTTTAGGTTCATACTTTCTATTGGTTATGGCTGGACTTTCTGATTAGTCTTGCTATCTTTATGCATTTGTCGGCTATTATTGTTTGTTTCCTAATCATTCTCGCCAAGGTTAAGGTGTTCTGGGGTGGCTTTATGCCTATATTGGGTGAAAATATTGTTATATTGTTCATGGTTAAACGAACATCCATTACTTTCTAACAGTTATGGGCCCACATTATATTTATAGACAATAATCCGGCCGTAAGATAGATTGGGAGGATTTGCTCGGCCTGCTTGCAGCTAGAAGCCGCTTTTTAAGAACAATCTAAACCTCAACCCTCTCTGTTGAGGCACTCTTAAGTGAAGAAGAGATCTAATTCCACTGATATTCTATTGTGCCCTATCCTAGCGCATCTCTCGGTACTCTCAGAAAGCCAAGACCTAAAGTTTTTGTTTTTGGTCAAAATCAAGGTTGACCAAGTCAAAGCAATTATGACCTACTCTATTAAGTCAGAAAACAAGCTAGAAGGGACTTATACTAAAGCACGAAGACAGTGGATTGACCTCATCCTTTGCCAAGAATAAAGTGTTGATATCGTGAGCGAAAGATCTAAACCACAATTTGAAAAAGGAAAAGAGAAAGAACCTCGTAACGTTGCAGTTATGAAGAAGTCCAAAAGACAAGGACATTAATGCCATGATTATTATAGTGGACTCTATAAAAGGCCTCTTGATACCCTACATCTCTGATATTGACTCATCTAAGAAGATGTACACTTCCCTAACAAATCTCTTTTTCAATCGTAAACATTGACAAGTAATGAGTCTAAAGAATGAGCCCGTGAC
This sequence comes from Picea sitchensis, assembly GCA_010110895.2. NCBI lineage: Eukaryota > Viridiplantae > Streptophyta > Pinopsida > Pinales > Pinaceae > Picea > Picea sitchensis. The sequence goes on from SNQJ01S0113530.1 coordinate 6,327, forward strand.
ATGAAAATGAAATGATGATGACAAGATAACATCATACTTTAGAATATATCAATTAAGAGATCAACTACAAAACTATTGAAGAGATCATTTTCGAGAAGGAATTGGTAACAGTGGTGTTCAATGGTCCTCCCAAGACATGGGATTACTATCGGGCAAGCATGAACATATGGAAGGAGTATCCCACATTTGAAGAACTTTGGACTTGTTGCACAAGAAGAATCAAGGATTAGTGCAAAAGAGAAACCCCAAAGAAATAATATGATCAAGCCTTCACAAAAAGGTTCAAGAATTTCAGACAAGAAGAAGTTTGGCTCAAGAAGAAACCAAATCAAGAAAAAAGATATATGTCAAAATACAATGCTTCAACTGCCAAAAATATGGTCACTACAAGAACCACCGTCTTGAGTTAAAGAAAAGGAAGAAACAAATTACATTAGTTGTCAAGAAAGGGAACCCTCAAAGAAGGCCAAGGTGATAAAACAAACTTTCTAAAACAAGGTAACAATGCCTCATAATTTTACATACCATGTTTCATACATAGTTTATGTATTATCTTGCATATCTATTTATTAAAACAAGATGTTCAAAAGAAACAATACCTATGAAGAACAACAAGATAAGGATTGTTATCACATGATCCACAAGTCAAGCAATACACAAGAAAATATGAAGTACATCGACAAACCCTCGCAACAACTAGGAAGCTATTACATAGTAACAACTGCAAGATAAGCTTAAATCAAAATCAAACTTGAAGAAACTTGAAGAAGTAAAAACAAAGAATAAATCAAGAGAAATTGAAAGATCTTAGGACACTTTGCGTATGCAATAAGGTTGCAGATGGAAGCGCGGACTCTCTTAGATGGAGGGAGCCGACTATATAATTGCTTAAAAGAAGAGCATGCATTCATGCATGAAGGTAAGAATTAAGAGGGATCCAATCCTAAATAATATGATCCATTGAAGATTATGAAGTATCTATCCATGTTCCCATCAATGACAGCAACTATGAAAAGTAGCACGTGTTCAGTATGACTCTAGAAGAAGTCTTCCTAAAATGTTTCCTAGTATCCTTGGTTGTCCACATCCATGATCCTATGATGAAAGGAAGAATTAATTGTGGCATGAAATCTATAGAAGACCCCATGGAACTAAGAGCTAAAGAGAAACATGAAGATTCCAAGAGAGAGAAAATCCGCAACAACCAAATATTATATCGAGAATCGCTGCTAATTCCCCATCTTGGTTTGAACCCCCTAGAAGCAATCAAGTAGAATAAATGAAAGTTCTGATGAAGAACAATGTATGTAAGAAATTGTGAAAAAGGGCTATGAATGGAAGCATTGTGAGATTCAGAATCCAAAGGTTCTCCCGTGATGGAGGGAGAAGACTATGATGAGCGAAGGCTTTTATTCCAAAGAACTGCATGCCCCGATCCATTATATCTCCTCGCACATCCATGGGTTGGAGTTCACATCGATGAATGTACATTGTCTCCCCAACAAAGTAATTGAAACAAAGAAGCGATGTAGAGCAAATCAAGGTTTTAGGAATACCAGAACATACCTTTGTACATGATGGAAATGAAGATCTTGTACACCAAACAATCGGTGCGTATTCTAACGCAGACAACAACAAAAGCATGGTGAAACATTTCTATAACAAAGATATTGCATCGTAATGGTTAAAATTAAGTCGAGGATGATGGATTGCTAATACACGACAAACTCTCATGATGGTTACTTGGAGCAGGTTCCGCTTTGACCTTATTGTTATGAGCTAGCAAGAAAGAAAAGAGCTGAACTAACCATATGATATATTATAATGATCGAGCTATATGAAGCCCCTTTAGAGAAAACCGCCGTTGTTCTAGAAAGATCGAAGTACATTGGAGATCAAGCATTACATTCTCCTGTGATGAGGTCCAAATAGGAGAAGTGGTTCTCAAATATATCTCCAATGATGAGCAGATAGCAGACATTTTGGTAAAGCCCTATCCAAGATGAAAAGTTTTCAAGTTAAGAAACGAAGTTGGAGCTCGTGGAGACGACTTAATTATTAAAAAGGGAAGAGATGACTCTTGGGTTGGGAGGGATTACTGATGTGTTATCGATTATGGACAATCATTTTCAACAAGTCTCTAAAATGGTCCAGATGAGCGTTCCTTCCTTTACCGAAAAGTGGTTTTGAGATTTGACTATTACGATTTACCGCTCGGAAATGGTCCAACTGGACAATCATTTTCTGCACGAAAATGGTTCAATTAGATTGTTGATGTACCATTGCACAATGATTCCCCTTGTATTACCGGGGAATGGTCTAGGATTTTCTTCTGAGCCGCCACCTTGTAGTGGTCAAGCAGAATGGTCTCCACGCAAGGGCCATTCTTTCAAAGTTCACAGTCATGAGCAGTTTCAAAGAATGACTGCTCGACGAGGTTGAAAGGTGACGCCATTTCTTTAGGAAATGGTCTAGACAATCATTCCTAGGGAAAACACATTCTCCAAAGTTACATTTTGTTTAATGTCGGAGGAATGGCTCAGTAAGGTGAATGGTCCGTGTTCATCAATCAGACAAGGATTCCCTGGGGAAGACTCATTCTTTCCAAGCTGCACTTTGTTTAGTGCCTGAGAATAACCCGTGATAGGTGAATGATCCTGCTCAAATCAAGACAATTATTCTTCTATGCTGGAGAATAATAGTCCTATAGCCTTCCATGGTCGATGTTTACTTTCTATAAGATGCTCTTCCAAAATCTCATGATGCGAAAGGAAGAATGGCCCGTGACCAAATATATCATGATATTGTTTTATGTGTAGGTTGATATAAGATGATATGATTTCTATGGAGATCGTATACCGGACAGTAGATGTATGTTGTTGTGGTGGATGTGTTCCATCACAGACTATGTGTCACCGACAGTAGTTGTGTTACTTGCGTGGTAGTGCATACCGATTGTAGTTGTGTACTACTATGGATAGATTACGCTGTGTTCTATTGAATGGCATTGTTCTCATTTCCATGAAGACATCTCAGTAGTGTTGAAATGATTATTAGCTAGATGGATAGTCAGTTTGTTGGTGGACATACATTCTCCGTGTAGAGAATGGTCCGTGAGCAGAACATATTGCTAGTGGAGAGGTATTCTCTCTATGGACAATGGTCCAGGTTAACAGTTTGTTGAAATGTCATGGACTAGTATTTTCCTAAGGCAAAGATTGTGGCTCGATTAGGAAAATGGCTCGAGACCTATTTTCTAAGGCATACGTGATGAGAGAAGATAGATCTCTATAAATTGATTAGAAAATAGTCCTAGATCGACATTCCTATAGGAATAGTCTTTATAATCCATGGCATAGACTTTTAACATATGTTGGGATAGTCATTTGTTCTAAGATGTATGTCTAGATTAAAAGAATAATCCAGGACACTTTTGTGAATGAGGACTTATTCAACATCATGCCCTGACTACTCGCATAGAGTATGGGTTTGAGATATGATGCAGTTGATGTTGTTAGATAACACTAATAGCGATGATGGTGCTCGGATTCAATCGGATAGCCCTGTGGTGGATATGATGACACTATTGAATGTATGGTTGTGCTCAGACCATTGCCTCTCAATACCTCCATAGCTAAGACAAAGTGTTGATATTATGGTAGCTGTGGGAGGTATTTGCCTCCACGGGTAAACCCCCATTATAGTCATATTCGAAGCAAGCATTGAAACCCTAAATCATCAAACCTAACCCAATCAGCCTAGGAATATAACAAGGCAGCAGCCGTAATCATTTTGTTCGTATAGCTCGAATTAGTCGCTAAGATGTAATGATCCCAACCATTATGTGCGAGATCACTGCTTTGGGTGTTCTGCTTTTGTCAAAGTGAGGTATTTTGTTAAACACTTTGCTTACAATTACGTTAATTTTACCGATGGTGTTTATATGTGTGTATGCGCTATAAACAAGAAGATATTATATGGAACATACTCAACCATATGCAATAATAGGATAGACAAGCTAAAACATCTCATAAATATGATTTTATTCATGAAATAGGAGGAACTCAGCATAATGAAGATGCTTAACTGAATGCTCAAATATATGGCTCCAAGATAAAGTATGAGATGCTAAAATAATGCATTAATACAAAATAAGCTCAAAGGTCGTGATAAGAGTGAGAATACTAATACTAAGGTAGATCTGTTAGAAGGAAGTACAACCCTAAACCGAAGATGCTATCATGAAAACTAAAACCCCACAATTTCATCCTCCATTTCTATAATAATACTCTCCACTACACAAATAAGATGTTGAATTGTAGATCGGGATGAGTGGAAGTCCCTCCTGAAATATCAAGCCAAGATACCAAGGGAAACTCCTCCAAATGTTGAATCTCCAAGTGGAGTTATGCCCTAAACTCAGTTAAACCTATACTGACCTGATGAAGGAGACTCTCCAATGATAAGATGTTGAACTCAGGATCAGATGAGTAGAACTCTCCTAAATCTCAACCAAAATACCAAGGAAACTCTCCAAATTTAAATCTCCACTGAGTTGTGCTCCCTAAACCGCCAAACCTGCTACACTGCCTTGATGAAGGGGGCCTCCAAATGAGCCCAAACTGATTAGATTAGTAGATCGGGATACCCTCTCACCAAGTCTCAAGATGAAATTCTATGGATAACTCCTCTAAATTGAATAGATATGAATCTCAAAATGCCCTCCTTTTCTTCACCTGTCCGAATGCTCTAAGAAATAATCTGAACCATAAAGCTCCCTCAAGAGGCACTAGAAATCATGCACAAGGCCCTAGTACAATCCAAGTGCTCAAATCTCCAAGGAATCCCTCAAACTCCCTAACGAACCTTTCTTCAATAAATGGTGTGTCCCCCTTGCTAGAAACCCCCAATGGTGCCTTCTTTCTTCCTTCAGGTTCAGGCTCTGATGTGGAATCCTCTTGCACTGAGTAGATATGGAATTAGAATGGTGTGGGAGAGTATTGTATCTCCTAGACTGGCTAGACAATCTAGGTGGAATCTTTCACCACCAACATGATCTCTAGGGTTTGTTGTCAAAACCCTCAAAATCCTCAAGAGATGGGCTCACTAGCTAAAGCCAGATATAAAAATAAGATCATACATGAAAGAATGAAAAGAGGCCCTTGCCTTATTTTTATACCTTTTGGCTCACCTCATCCCTCCAAAGCGACTTTCATTCTATTAATATTTAACTAATTAACCTTTTACCTCCTAAAGCTCCTTATCTCCTTGTGGTTTCCCCGGCACCGAAAGTCACTTCTAATCATCCCATATTGTAGTTTTGCTTCTCCCGATTCCATTGAGATATTACATTGAGAGGTTCCCCAAGTAATGTTCCCAAAATGAACTCTTCAGTGAAATAGCTCATTATCTCTCCTTGTGACTTCCCCGGCCACTGAAAGTCAATTCTCACCATCCATCCTATAGTGTTGCTCCTCATAATGATGGAATATGATGGGACATGCGAGTTAGACTCCAAAATACCTCTCAACCCCTAATTTCTATAATACCCATTTGGCTACTTTGGTCAACATAACCCCAGACTGTGATGATGTCCTGTGTGGGGACATAGTCCTTCCTGCTAGAAAATTGTTTGTCCTCAAGAACTACCCAAATCCCCCGAAGTAAAATACCAAGATCCCATGTACACCTGTGGGATACATAGTAGAAACCCTCCAAAGATGAATTATCACACATGTTGCCTCTGGGTCCTATATCAAGTCATGAACTACTAGCCTCTGGAAAGCATAATACATCAACCTGTGGTCTTCAGACATGAAACATGGCTCTATCTCGAATACTCCATCCCTCCAAGTCTCTACCAAGATCCACACCATTCCATCAACTGCACATGATGATGCTAGAATGAGGTACTACAAGACCTCCATGAGACACCATCAAGTGATGTGATCTCCTCTCTCCTCGACATCAGGGCTCAATGGAAAGTTAGGATAACTTTCCAAAGGCCCACTGGCTACCAATGAAATGTTTCAACCCATAACTGTCCTATGCTATCCTTTGTTGAAGATTCAGGCCGACACTCAGACTATAGGACCTCGCCTGACTGCTTCCCTATATGTATGGATTAGATCCCACCTCTAGATCCTGTTGAAATCCTCGTGTCTCTGGACCCATTGTCCGTGAATCTGCACTGTGAATAATAATGTCCCTCGAGAAGTAGTAGTACTCATTTCACTCTTTTTTTATGTCTGATCATGCTTTATCAAGAGTGAAAGCTACCCTCATTTCATCTATTAAAACTCGTAGGTTTCTCTCCAAATCAACCCCTGTGGTGTAATGTGGTTTCGGTAAACTCGGGTCATCATGTAGCTTAAAAATCTACTAACCAAGTGGTGAACCCCGGTCAAAACCTGGGAGTTTATCACTTCCCAGTCAAGTAGTTGCTCTGCGGTTAGATCATCATTGCCTGAAGCCTCCCTGTGTTTCATCTCATATCACTGCCTATGGTGATCACCATAACACCAAATCTTTAGTTAGCTACCATGAAGATCCATCTATGACTGTTTATGTCAGAGAAGTACTCCTGCGTTAGGGTGGTCTTGGCCTCCATCACTTCTCCATGCCCTCGCCAATTTCATTCTCCTCCCTCATGTCGCTATCAATGATAAAAGTGTTTGGAAAAGGTAACAGAGACATCTCTAGTTGACTGTAGGGATGAAAAATACCACTTGCCTTGGTAAATCCCAAGGACTCGACCAAGATCACGCCTACTTGTACCCCTGATAACTGCTCGCCTTTAGCCATCACTAAATCCCAATCATCGGTACAACCGGAAGTAACTCTATGTCGCTTCAAATAACTCCATCTCATCTCCTATGCAACTGGCCACAACTATATAAGCGCAAAGGAGTGGCATCTATATGCTCCCCTAAATGTGTCTCCTCCCTCGTGATGGCCATTATGCTATCCTCTCGAATCCCATCATACATTCCTGATGTCTCTGAGTATCACTCTCATCACTGTAGATGTTCGACATACTCATGTCGCCTCCTCAGACTAATGTTGCCTCAGTATCCTCGGGCGCATCGCTGGATCAACCTCTATATGGAGGTCAACCGCTCTCGGACACAAATGAAGTGTCCTCCATCAACTGGTGCTCCTTCACAGATCACCATCAACATCCTCTATCAACGGGACTAACAAATACATCCGAAAGGTGTCCATCTGTGATGATCGTGATCTCTCACTTAATCTCCTCAAGGAGCTCCTCTGATCTAAACTCTGATTCTTGAAGGGTGGTATATGTGCCTCTCAAGAATCCTCGAGTTGTCTCCTGTCCCTTGAGTAAGTCTATCTACCTCCAACTCCTCAAGCCGAGCTCCCATGATATCTCTGCACCAATCCTCTGTCAGTAGTCCTCATGTCAACAACTGGCTGGTAGTCGATCCCTCACACAGATACTTCTCCTAAGAGAAAAATCTCCATTCATGGTAATTTCATCTAAAGTCCACCATGCCAATGATTTTCTCCAACAGCATTTTCATCACCGCATGCATGTCAATATCAATATGTCTGGGTATTACAGACTATAGCCTCACTAACTTCAACTGTGTTAAGCAAGTGGTGTGACTCCTCAATCACAGCTGCCGAGGTACACCTCAGTGCCTCTCACCGGCTGGTGCCAGCACTAAAATCCCCAACAACACTCTCTAAGATAAAGTGTTGAAATTCTTCATCTACTCTGTTGCTGGGTAATCTTGTATGCCACTGCACCCCACCACTAGGTGTTATCTCCCTCTGAACCACACCAGACATGTATGAGCACCGTATTCTCCCTGCCCACCACCTGCTACTATCATCCGCCGATCCCATGTGATATATATCCGCAGCACGCTCCATGGTCATCCTGACCGCTAAAGAGTGTGCATCCTCATCAATGAAAGGCTGATCCTAGAAGGAGTGTCCCATCGTCCTATCAACATCCACACCGTCATCCAATGGAGTCTCCAAAACCAGGACCTGGTCTCTCTAGTTGATCTATATGAAGGTCCTCAGTTCCTGTACTCCCCCAGATATCCTCCTCCGGACTGTGATCTACATGTTTTGTGTAGTGCATCCCCACAAGGCTCATCAACCCCTATCTAACATGCCACTCAATCTCCTAAGATGATGGCTATCAAAGGTGTTCCTGAAGGATGACATATGTGTGTCACCCACCATCATGGAAGTCATCATCTATAGGGTGCACACGCAGTGTCTCCCTCACTAGTGTCACCAATTGTTGGAGGCTTGGTCCCCGGCATGTGATATGTCCGCCGGAGACATTGGTGCTATCGGCCCCGGCTCCATCCAGCCTTCCCACCACAAGGGTCATCATCCCTCCCAAGCTTGTTGGTAGCATCATCCTCCAGACAAGAGAGTCACTATCACTAGCCTCTCAGCAAGAGTCACTATCATCATCAGACAGTCCCAAATCATCATCTATCGCCCATCCTCACACACCTCACCCACTGCCATAGTGTGCTCACCAGGCAGGCTTTCTTGGTCCTCCTGGCCTCACACCCTATGATTCGTTCCCACCACCCCTGGGTAACCGCAGTCAGTTACGCTCCTAATGGGTGTGGGTTTCTCTGCTCTTCCCACCATCTAGCTTTATTATTTTTTCACTTTTATCTACTGCTATGATGATCCCATGTAAAATATCCTCTACTCTCCAATGGGGATTTCTATAAGCTGCATACTGTGGGAAGGTTATTATAGCCCTAGTTTCCTCGCTAAGGTCAGATAATGATCTCCAAACATGAATATCAAGGCACATACTATCCATCTCTCCTTATGGAAGAACCCTATGGTTCTCAAGATGTATGTGCAAGCAATTCTATTACCGGTAGGAATCTAAGCTCGATACCACGAAGAATGATCCCAAGCCATTATGCCAGATCATCACGGTTTTGGTGTCTTAAAGCTTTTGTTTGAGTATGGTATTTTGTCAAACACTTTTCATGCAATTATGTTTATGGTTTTACCTGATGTGTTTATATGTGTGTATGCAGCCTATAAACAAGAATATATAACCATGGAACATACCTCAACCATATGCAATAGGATGGACAAGCCAAAACATCCCAAATATGATTTTATTCAAGAAATAGAGAAACCTACTACTAGTGATGTCGATCTAGACTGCTCAACAGATGGACAAGAAGAAGTATGAGTTAAAGAAGCAAATCTCTCTGATAATACAAAATAAGCTTCCAAAGGATGGATGGGCAGATGAAGACCAATACCAAGGTAGATCCGGGTCGTATGAAGTACCAGACCCCCACTGAAATATGCCACTAAACCTGCCAACCTGGCATATTTGGCTCCTCATCGTTAAAGACCTCCACTTCATGACATTGAATATGCCGAACTGTAGATCGGGATTGGTAGAATCCCTTCCTGAAATATCAGATCGAAATAACAAGGGAAACTCCTCCAAAATGTTGAATCCTCCAATGGAGTTGTACCCTCCTAAAACTATCAAACCCTAAAATTTCGGCCCTAATGAAGGAGACCTCCAAATTTATGTTGAAGATGTCGAATCAGATCAGGATGAGTAGAATCCCTCCTAAAATCTCAAAACCGAAATACCAAGGGAAACTCCTCCCTAAATGTTAAATATGCTCAAATTTCCAAAGGGATCCCCAAACCCCTAATGTCCCTTTCTTCTATTAATGGTGTTGGAAACCCAATGGTGCTCTTCCCAGTTCTCGTATCGGTGTAAAACCTCCTCAAGACCGAGTAGATATGGAACCAAAATGGTGTGGGAGAGTATTCTCGATACCAAGCTTTGGGACAAGCTAGGTGGAATTCTTCACCGAATCGTCCTCTGTGGTTTGTTAAGTCAAAACCTCAAAACCCTCAAAGTGCATGGGCTCAATTAGCTAAAGCCTGATATCAAAAGATAATCATACATGAAATGAACAGCAGAGGCCCTTGCTTTTCCTTTATACTTTTTGGCTCACCTTGTCCCTCTCCAAAGTGACTTTCATTTTTTTTTTTTTTTTTTTTTTTTTTTTTTTTTAATTAATTAATTAACTTTTACCTCCTAAAAGCTCTTTATCTCTCCTTGTGGCCTCCCTAGCCACTAAAAGTCACTTCTCACCATCCCATATTGTAGTGTTGCTTCTCCCTATTCCAATGAGATATTACACCGAGAGGTTCCCTCCAAGCACAAAGCCCAAAATGACCTCTTCAGTAAAATTCATTGACTTATATGTTCTCAAAATAGTCAAACATGGAAATTGTCTAATGCAAGGAATCAAAGCCAACCTCGCAAGGTGAATGGCTCATAATGCGATGGAATATGATGGAAATGCAATCTGTAATCTCACAATGCCTCCTCAAAACCCTCATAATTTCTATAATACCATCCGCTACTCCGTCATCATGTGACCCTGATCGATGATGTCCCAAAGTGGGGAAATTACATAAGAGGTTTGATCTACAGAAATCAAGCAAGCGCAAGTCCGGGAGCAAATCAAGGTAACTGTATTCTCGCCGGCTTAGGCTCAGAATTCTCCTATTATTATGGTTTGGAATTTCTGATCAGTTTTGGTTATATTTATGCATTAGTCGTGGTTGGCTATTGTCGCTTCCGCATCCCTTTCGTCAATACATAGGTTAAGGTGCTCTGGGGTGGTTTCAATATGGTTGGGTGAAAATATTGTTATATTTTCTATGTTTAAATGAGCACATCCATTACTTTCTAACGGAAAGAGGCCCACACTATCTCGTGATAGTCTAACAATCAGAAGAGGATTAAGAGTGATTTTCGCCATAATTGCAAGCATAAATGCTTTTGTTGTGACAACAAACCCTAACTCTCTTGTTGAGGCACCTTGGCGAAGATATTGACCCACTTTCTAGATATCCTAAAGTGCGCCATGCCTCATGATCTTCTCTGGCAATTTCAGTTAAGACGTCAAGTTTGAGTTTCTTGGTCAAATCTAGGGTTGGTTCAAGTCAAAGCAATTATGACTTTACTCTATGAAGTTTAAAAACAAGTTAGAAGGGCTTCTAACTTCAGAGAATGCAAGACAAGGATTGACCTCAATCCCTGCTTTCCAAGAATAAAGTGTTTTATATCGTGAAAGGAAAGATCAGGGAACCATGCCCAAGAAGGAAAAAGAGAAGGAACCTCAAAACATTGCGCTATGAAGAAATTCAAAGACGCGACATCAATGCCATGAGTATCAGCAGGACTCTATAAATACCACTTGATACACTACATTCCCATCTTGACTCATCTAAGAAGATGTATGATGGCCTAAAAAATCTCTTCTCAGTCAAAAACATTGGACAAGTGACGAGTATGAAGAATGAGCTCATGACATGAAAATGAATGATGATGACACAATAACATCATAATTTGTGAGAATCTCTCACTAAGAGAAGATCAACTATAAGCTATTGAAGAGATCATTTCACGAACGGAACTATTAAATATAAAGTAATCACTTGGTCCTCCCAGACAAGGGATGCATTTGCCTAAAGTGCATAAACACAAGGAAGGAGTATCCTACATTTGAAGAACTTTGGACTTGTTGTGTGCACAAGAAGAATCAAGGATTAGTGCAAAAGAGAAACCCCAAAAGAAATACGATGATCAAGCCTTCGCAACAAGGTTAAAGAATTTTAGGAATAAAAAGAAGTTTGTCTCAAGGAAGAAACCAAATCAAGAGAAAGGTATGTCAAAAATACAACACTTCAACTGTCGAAAATATGGTCACTACAAGAATCATTGTCCCAAGTTAAATAAAAGGAAGGAAACACACGAAGCATCAGTTGTCGAAGAAAGGGAACCCTCAAAGAAGTCCAAGCAGGATAAAACAAACTTCTTCTTCTAAAACAAGGTAACAATATTCTTCATAATTCTTGTACATACCATGTTTACATAGTTTCTGTACATATCTTGCATATCTATTTCTTAGAAGATAAGATGTTCAAAAAGAAACAATACCTATGGAAGAACAACAATATAATGATTGCTATCACAATGACTACAAGTCAAGCAATACACATGAAAAGATGAAGTACATCGACAACCCCTTGTAACAATTCATGTGGAATCTGTTAACATAAGTAACAACTACAAGATAAGCCGAAATCATAATCAATCTTGAAGAAACCTGGAAGAAGTAAAAACAGAAAGAAATCAACAATCAAGAGGAAATTGGAAAAAGACTTGTGACACTTTGCAGAAGGCAATACAAATGCAGACGGAAGTGTGGACTCTCTTAGATGGAGGGAGCCGATTATATAATTCCAAAAGAAGAGCACGCATTCATGCATGAAGCAAGGATTAAGAGGGAGCTAATCCTAAAGAATATGATCTGTTGAGGATTATGAAGTATCTATCCATGTTCCCATCAATGGTAGAAGCCATGAAGAGCAACATGTGTTTAGTTTGACTTTAGAAGAAGATTTCTTCGAAAAGAAGCCTTAAAGTATCCCTGGTTGTCCATGCACATCCATGATCCTATGATGAAAGGAAGAAGTCAGAATCTTCAGGGCATGGAATCTATATAAAACTCCATGGACCCAAGAGCTAAAGAGAAACATGAAGTTTCCAAGAGAGAAAGAAAATCCAGAACAACCAGTCATTATATCGAGAATCACAAGACTACCAGCTTGCTTTGAACCCTCTAGAAGCAATCAAGCAGAAGAAATGAAAGTTGTGATAAAGAACAATGTATGGAAGATTTATGAATGGAAGCATTGTGAGATCCAGAACTAAAGGTTCTCCCGGATGGAGGGAGAAGACTATGATGATAGCTTGTTCCAGTAACCAGACATACCTGAGCCATTATATCTCCTGCAATATCCATGGGTTGGAGTTCACATCAGATGAATGTAAGGACTTTTCTCCTCAACAAAGTAATTGAACAAAGAAGCGTATGTAGAGAAACCTCAAGATTTTGAGGTATACTAGAAAGAGACTCTTGTATGCAGATGGAAGATCTTGTATGGATTCAAAAAACTTGGTGCAGAGCCTCCAATGCACAACAAAAGCGTGGTGAAAAACTTTCTATATCAGAGATATTGTATCAGAATGGTTACTCAGAAGTCGAGGATGATGGATTGTTAATCCATGACAAACTCTCATGATGACAGAAGAAGTGCCACTTGGATATGTTCCAGTTTGACCCTTTCCACGATGTTATGAGCTAGCAGGAAACAAAAGAGTTGAATCCAACTATGATATACTATAATGATCAGAGTTATATAAAGCCCTACGAGAAAACCAATGTTCTAGAAAGACCGAAGTACATTGAGATAAAGCATTACATTCTCCGTGATGAGGTCGAGAAAGGAGAAGTGGTTCTCAAATATATCTCCACAGATGAGCAGATAGAAGACATTTTGGTAAAGCCTCTATCCAAGATGAAAAAGTTTGTGTACTCAAGAAACAAGTTGGAGCTCGTGGAGACGACTTCCTTATTAAAAAGGGAAGAGATGACTCCTGGGTTGGGAGGGAGCACTGATGTGTTATCTATTTATGGACAATCATTTTTCAAGTCCAAAAAATGGTCTAGGATGAGAAGTTTCTTTCTAGTTTGGAAAGTGGTTTGAGATTTCTGACGGACATGCATTTTCCAGTTCAAAAAATGGTTCAGATTGGACGATCATTTTCGTAATGAAAATGGTTCAATAGATTGTTGATGTACCATAGACAATGATTCCCCTTGTGGCTAGTGTGGGGGAATGGTCTAGGACAATATTTCTTCTTGACAGACACTCTCAGTAGTGGTCAAGTAGAATTGTCTGCCTCGTCGGGCAGTCATTCTTTCAAAGTTCACAGTTGTGAGCAGTTTCGAAGAATGGTCCATTTTGGAGGTTGGTGCAGGACAATCATTTCCTTAGGAAATGGTCTGGACAATCATTCCCTAGGGAAAACTCATTCTCTCCAGGTTGCACTTTGTTTAGTGCCAGAGGAATGGCCCAGTTAGGTGAATAGTCTAGGTTCATCAATTAGGGGCAAGCATTCCCTAGGGTAGACTCATTATCTCCAGGTTGCAATTTGTTTAGTGCTGGAGGAATGTCCCAAATAGGTGAATGGTCCAGGCTCAGAATTCAGGACAATTATTCTTCTATGCTTGAGAATAATAGTCTAGATAGCTCATGGCTGATATTTTACTTTCTAAGGGTAGATGATCTTCCATATCTCACAGATGTGAGTGGAAGAATGACCCAGATGACTCAGTTTATATCATGATATTGTTTTTATGTGCAGGTTGATATCAAATGATATGATTGTTGTGGAGACTGTATGTCTCTGGACAATAGATGTATGCTACTGTGGTGGATGTGTCCCATTGGTTGTGACTATGTGTCACTGATTAAGTAGTTATGTGCTACCTGGTGTGGTAGTGTACCACTGGATTGCAGTTGTGTACTACTATGGATAGACACAGTTGTGTTCTATTGAATGACATTGTTCTGATTTCCATGTAGACTATCCGTAGTGTTGAAAATGATTATTAGCTAGATGGATAGTCAGTGTGCTTGTGGACAGACATTCTCCAGGCAGAGAATGGTCCAGATAGAACATATTGCTGGTGGAGAGGTATTCTCTCTGTGGACAATGGTCCATTTTGACAGTTTGTTGACATGTCACAAACTAGTATTTTCCTAAGGAACATATTGTGGCCCGATTAGGAAAATGGTTCGAGACCGATATTTTCTAAGGCATACAGGTTGAGATAGATCTCTGTAACTTGATTAGAAAATAGTCCTAGATTGAAATTACTATAGGAATGGTCTATGTAATCCATGGTGTAGCCTTTTAAAATCTGTTGGGATAGTCATTCTTCTAAGATGTATGTCCAGATTAAAATAATAATTCTTGTATCACTCTGTGGAATGAGTGACTTATTCAATATCATGCCTGACTACTCAAATAGAGTATGGTTTCGAGAGATGATGCAGTTGATGTTGTCAGATAACACTAATAGCGATGATGGTGCTCGTGATCTAATCATGAAATAGCTTGTATGGATATGATGATGCTATTGGTTGAATGGTATGTTTGTGCTCTAGACCATTGCCTTCATTAGCTCCCTAGCTAGGAGGGAGTGTTGATATTATGGTAGCTGCGGGAGGTATTTACCTCCATGCGTAACCCTTACGAGAATAGAATATTCTGGGAAGCAAGAAGAAACCCTAAAGCATTAAACCTAACCTTAGAAGATAAGTTGACTCAAGGAAATAATTAATATTAAGTATTCAACATCCAGAATGAGAAGTCGGCCCAGACAACCGAGGAAAATAGTATAAATACAAGTAGTCAGACCTCATTTTGTACCAAACAACTCGAAATTTTAGCTGGGAAGAGGTGCGCACTGCAGTAACTGAGCAAGTGCACAAGTCTGGGGAGCAGCTGCAGTCGACAACTGCTGCAATCTGTAATCCTGGTTTATGCTCAAACTTTCTATTGGTTATGGTTGGACTTTCTTATCTGTCTTGGTTATCTGTATGCATTAGTCGTGGTTGGATATTGGTTTGCTTCCAGAATCATTCTCTGTCCACCACCAGAGACTGTCCCAATGTTGCGGTCTACTTTAGGACATACTAGGTCTTACGATTGAGTTACCTATGCCGGATCCAGATGGAGAACTAGTTTCAAATCTAAATGCATAGGCAAGAGTATATCCAAGGCCCTAGATATACAAAACCCATCAATGATGCCTTTTGGGAAAACACACTCGTCGTTCAAGCCCATGTTCAACAAGAAACAATGTGTGGTTCAAGCTAGTGTATTAGCGCCAACCTTCTCCGACTTCCAACCCTTCTCCTATGGTTGGTGCTTGGCTAAGCATTCAGGCCTTTCTTTATGACTTGATCTTGGTTATAACTTATGGTGGTCCCTAACCTAGCTGGACTGTTTCATACGAGGTGATTTAGAGGTTTCCTCTTCAACCCGGTCCGCCCTTTGCTTTTCTCTCTGTCAATGCACTGAAAACAACTCTGTGGTTCATGGTGGTACGTGGAAATATTATTTGACTTGGTGCCCATCAATACACAAGGCACTACAAAAAGACTTGTCCAATAGTAGAGAAACTTGTGCAGGTGAGGGTACAACGAAAATTTGACCCCGATAAGACTATTGTGCCTATGATTCTTAGAATGCACGATTGCTTGGCTAGATAGAACAAATACTTTAAATAAATGTTGTTCCTTCCTATCTTGTAAACAATTTGTTTCATACATAATATTTGGTCATCGAAATGCAGGGGCTGAGACGTATTTGGAAATTTGGTTCTATAGCTAGATTTGATCGTCACCGGAGAAGTTGACGAGCTTGACGTGAACGCGGAGTAGGATTTCTAGGGTTTTTAAGTAAGCGAGGCGGTCCATAGTATTGAAGTGAGTGGAACGCTCAAGGAATTTTTTGAGGGAGGATGGAAGAGAGAGGAAGGAATCGTTGTTGGCGTGGGGATCTGTAACACCCTGTTTCCCCCAGTATGTAAAAATAGCTATAGTGGCCAAGAACTATGGCAAACTCANAAAGCAACTCTCTGACCCTGGAATGGATTTCTCGTCAGATTGGTAGGTGGGGAGGCTCCTCAAGAGTTAATGAGGGGATGGGGTTGAAACGCCCATCCGTAAAAGCTCTCAGAATTGACCATGGACGGAGAAATTCGCGCCACACACAATCTTGCAGAGAAAAGGCAAGAGAGGAAGTGTGGTAAAGGGTAGAGGGAGAGCACGTGCGACAGGGATCGCGGAAGAGAACTGGAGAAACTCTAGAAACACAGGGAGTTCTAGACATAGGAGAAGGAGAGTAACCTTCGTCTTGGATTATTTTTCTATATCAGGAGAAGGAGAGTAACCTTCGTCCTTGACTTCCATTGAATTGGAAGTAGGAGACTGAATCTCAAAGCATCGTGGTCTAGCTCGGGGGTGGCTAGTGGTAAATCCATTTGGAGTCACTAAGCCTACGGTTGGGTGGAAACGAGCACCCCTCCCAGTAGTTGCATCACACCTAGTGGATCTGATAAGTGTTTTATGCCTTGTATTTTGAATTGAATATCATGAATACATGCTCATGTTTATATGCCCATAATGATTTATGTGTGGAATGATTGCCTGGTGTTTTAGACTGGAAATAATGGATGCATGTGTAT
>SNQJ01S0113530.1:23507-38678 GCA_010110895.2 Picea sitchensis
ATCTGGCTTTAGCTAGTGAGCCCATCTCTTGGGGGTTTTGAGGGTTTTGACTTAACAAACCCTAGAGGACGATTCGGTGATGAAAGATTCCACCTAGCTTGTCCCAAGCTTGGTATCAGAGATGCAATACTCTCCCACACCATTTTAGTTCCAGATCTACTCAGTGCAGGAGGGTTTTACACCAGCCACAGGCACAGGAAGAGAAGAAGGGCGCACCATTGGGGGTTTCCAACAAGGGGGGCGCACCATTTATTGAAGAAAGGTTCGTTGCAGGAGTTTGAGGGATCCCTTGGAGATTTGAGCACTTGGGTTTTACTTGTAGGGCCTTGGACATGATTTCTAGTGCCTCTTGAGAGATCTTTATGGTTCAGATTATTTCCTAGAGCATTGGGACGAATTGGAGAGAAGGAGGGCATTTTTGAGATTCATATCTATTCAATTTGGAGGAGTTATCCACAAAATTTCGGCCTGAGACTTCAGGCGGGGGATCCTATCACCCTGATTTATCATTTGGCCGAGTTTGGGTTCATTTGGAGGCCTCCTTCATCAGGGATAAAATTGTAGGGTTTGGGAGTTTCAAGAGGGCGCAACTCAATTGGAGGATTTAACATTTGGAGGAGTTTCCCTTGGTATTTCGGTTTGAGATTTTAGGAGGGGATTCTACTCATCCTGATCTACAGTTCAGCATCTTCAACATAGAATTTGGAGGTCTCCTTCATCAGGGCCAAAATTATAGGGTTTAACAGTTTTAGGAGGGCGCAACTCCATTGGAGGATTCAACATTTGGAGGAGTTTCCCTTGGTATTTTGGCTTGAGATTTCAGGAGGGGATTCTACTCATCCCGATCTACAGTTCGACATATTCAATGTAGAAATTGGAGGTCTTTAACAGTAGGGCCAAAAATGTAGGGGTTGACAGTTTCAGCAGGGCGTGGCATCTTCTAGTTTGGGGGTTGACACTTCATACGGCCCAGATCTACCTTGGTATTGGTCTTCATCTCTTATCCATCCTTTGGAGGCTTATTTTGTATTGTCGGGAGATTTTTGTAGCAGCTCATACTTCTATCTTGGATCCATCTGTTGAACAGTCTAGATCGACATCCTCATTGTAGTAGGTTCCTCTATTTCATGAATAAAATCATATTTGAGATGTTTTGGCTTGTCTATCCTATTGCATATGGTTGAGGTATGTTCCATGGTTATATATTCTTGTTTATAGCTGCATACACACATATAAACACATCAGTAAAACCATAAACATAATTGTAAGAAAAGTGTTTGACAAAATACCTTACTCAACAAAAGCTTTTAAAGACACCAAAAACCGTGATGATCCTGGCATAATGGCTTGGGATCATTACTGTGGTATCAGAGCTTAGATTCCTACCAGCCAATGGGAATTAGCACATGCATGCAGAGCCATAGAGGGGTCTTCCATAAGAGGAGATGGATAGTATGTGCCTTGATATTCATGTTTGGAGATCATTTATCACAGCCTTAGCGAGGAAACTAGGGCTATAATAACCTTCCCACAGTATGCAACCTATAGAAATCCCTATTGGAATGAAGAGGATATTTTACATGGGATCATCATAGCAGATAAAAAGTGAAAAAAAATAGCTAGATGGTGGGAAGAACAGAGAAACCCCACACCCATTAGGAGCATGCAACCTTGTTACAGTTGCAAGGGGTCGTGGGAACCAGATCATAGGTGCAGGGGTAGGGACCAAAAACACACTGTTGAGGCACACTATGACAGTGGTGATGAGATGTGTGAGGATGGAGCGATAGATGATGATTTGGGACTGTCTGATGATGATAGTGACTCTTGCACAGAGGCTAGTGATAGTGACTCTTGTACAGAGGATGATGCTACCAACACGCTTGAGGAGGATGATGACCCTTGTGTAGTGGATAGGAAGCTGGATGGACAGGACGATAGCACCAATGTCTCAGCAGACATATCACATACTACTGAGGACCTTACGCCTCAACAGAGTGGTGACACTAGTGAGGAGACACACGTGTTAGCACCTATAGATGATGAGCTTCCCATGATGGTCGTGACACATATGTCATCCTTCCAGACACCTTTGATAGCCACATCATCTTAGGAGGTCAGTGGCATGTTAGATAGGGTTGATGAGCCTTGTGTGAGGGATGCACTACACAAACATGTAGATCCACCGATCCAGGAGGATATACAGGGAGTACAGACAGGGGACCTTACGCATATAGATCAACTAGAGGAGATTGAGTCACAGTTTTTGGAGACTCCATTAGTTGAGCAGATTGTGGATGTTGATAGGTTGATGGGACACTCACTTCTAGGATCAACCTTCATTGATGAGGATGCACTCTTTAGCAGTCAGGATGACCATGGAACGTGTCTGGATATATCTACATGGGATCCGAGCGCAGATGATAGTAGCAGGGTGAGTGGACAGGAGAATGCGGCTGCTCATACATGATACGGTGTGATTCAGAGGGAGATAACACCTAGTGGTGGGGTGCAGTGGCATACAAGAGTACTCAATGGCACAGTAGATAGAAGGAATTTCAACACTTTATCTTCTGCAGAGAGTGTTGTTGAGGATTTTAGTGATGGCACCAGCAGTGAGAGGCATGAGGTGGTACCTCAGCATGACTGTGATTAGAAGTCACACCACTTAGCAACACAGTTGAGAGTTAGTGAGGCTATGATCACAACAGCCACTAGACATATTGATGACATGCATGCAGTGATGAAAAATTACTGTTGGAGAGAATCATTGGCACATGGTAGTTTAGATGAGGGAATTACCATGAATGATTTTCATACTCTTAGGGAGAGAGTATCTGTGATGAGGATCGACTACCAGCAGTTGTTGACTGACAGGGACTACTTATTGAGGATTGGTGAGATGTATCATGAGGCTCTGAGAGAGCAGGAGTTGGAGGTAGATAGACTTACTCAAGAGTTGGAGAGCAATCGAGGATTCTTGAGAGGCACACACACCACCCTTCAAGAATCAGAGTTTAGATCAGATGAGTCACTTGAGGAGATTCGTCAGAGATCCACGTCATCTGTCTTAGTGGACACTCAGATGTATTTGTTAGTCACGTTGATAGAGGATGTTGGTGATCTAGCAGAGGAGCACCAGTTGATGGAGGACACTTCCATTGGTGTTTCGAGAGGGGTTGACCTCCATATAGAGGTTGATCCAGCAGTACGCCCAGGATCTGTGAGGCAACATTAGTCTACGGGAGACGACATGAGTATGTCGGAGCATACAGTGATGAGTGATAACTCACAGAGACATGCCGAGATGTATGATGGGATTCAGAGGGATGTATGGCCATGCAGGGAGGAGACACATTTAGGGGAGCATATAGATGCCACTCCTTTGCAACAACCCATAGTTGTGAGAGATCACCTTCACCATTTCATCAGTTGCATGGGAGATGAGAGATGGAGGTTGGTTGAGCAGCACTTAGAGGAGTTACTTCCGGTTGTACCTGATGATTGGGATTTAGTGATGGCTACAGGCGATCAGTTATCATGGGTACCGGTAGACGTACTTTTGGTCGAGTCCTTGGGACTAACCAAAGCCGGTGATATTTTTCATCCCTACAGTCAACTACAGATGTTTCTATTAGCCCTTCCCGACACATTTATCATTGATAGCAGCATGAGGAGAGATAGACAGTGGCAGAGGGCATGGAGAGTGATTAGGCCAAGACCACCTAACAGGAGTACTTCTACGACATACAACAGATCATAGATGGATCTTCATGAGTAGCTAGCTAAGATTTGGTGCGTTATGGTGATCACCATAGGCCAGGTGATAGCAGATGAGCACAGGAGGCTTCCGACAATGATCAGTCTAGCACAGGAGCAACTAGCAGAGACTGGAAGTGATAAACTTCCAGGTTTTCGATGGGACTCGGGGGTTCACTTGGTTAGTAGGATTTTTCGCTACATGATGACCCAGGTTGCACCAGAGAGCCACGTACACCACCAGGGGTTGATTTGGAGAGAGCCTACGAGTTTTTGTCCGATAGAGCGGGGTAGCTTTTCACTCTTGATCAGCATGATCAGACATAAAGGTGGGGGGCAGGTACTACTACTTCTACAGGGACATTGTTACAGGTATAGTTTCTGGACAATAGGTCCAAGGGCCACAGGGATTTCAACTTGAGGATCTAGGAGTGGAGGATCTAGTATACATATAGGGAGCAGTCAGACAGGGTCACCATAGTGCAGTGTCAGCACACAGATCTTCAACAAAGGATAGCATGGGACCCAGGGATTATAGGGTTGAGCATTTCATTGACTGACAGGGGTGAATGGACCTTTGCAGGGGAAAGTTATCCTAACTTTCCATTGAGCTTCAGTGTCGAGGAGAGCACATCACTTGAGGGCGTCTCATGGAGGTCTTGTAGTACCTCATTCTAGCATCATCATGTGCAGTTGATGGAGGCCGTGTGGATCTTGGTAGAGACTTGGAGGATGGAATTATTCCGAGATGAGGCCATGTTTCATATGCAAGAGACTTCTGGAGTTGATGTATGTCAGGACTTTGCGTCCCAGGAGCTAGTAGTTCATGACTTGATATGGGACCCAGGGGGCAACATGTGTGATAATTCATCTTTGGAGGGTTTCTACTATGTATCCCACAGGTGTACATGGGATCCTGGTATTATACTTGAGGGGATTCGGTTATTGCTTGAGGACAAACAATTTTCTAGCAGGGAGGACTGTAATGTCCCCACTTTGGGACATCATCACAGTGCAGGGGTTTATGATGACCAGAGTAGCCAAATGGGTATTATAGAGAGTACAGGGGTTGTTGAGAGGTATTTTGGAGTCTAACTCGCATGTCCCATCATATTCCATCATTATGAGTCATTCCTCACAAGTTGTCTTTGGTTTCGTTGCATTCCGACAATTTCCATGATTTTGACTATTTTGAGCTATAAGTCAATTGAATTCACTGAAGAGGTCATTTTGGGAACATTACTTGGAGGAACCTCTCAGTGTAATAGCTCATTGGAATCTGGAGAAGCAACACTACAAGATGGGATGGTGAGAAGTGACTTTCAGTGCCCAGGGAAGCCACAAGGAGAGATAAGGAGCTTTTCAGAGGTAAAAAGGTTAATTAATTAATTTAATATTAATAAAATGAAAGTCACTTTGGAGGGACAAGGTGAGCCAAAAAGTATAAAGGAAATGCAAGGGCCTCTACTCATTCATTCCTGTATGATTATCTTTTGATATCTGGCTTTAGCTAGTGAGCCCATCTCTTGGGGGTTTTGAGGGTTTTGACTTAACAAACCCTAGAGGACGATTTGGTGGTGAAAGATTCCACCTAGATTGTCCCAAGCTTAGTCTCGGAGATACAATACTCTCCCACACCATTCTAATTCCATATCTACTCAGTGCAAGAGGGTTCTACACCAGCCACAGGCACAGGAAGAGAAGAAGGGCGCACCATTGGGGGTTTCCAACAAGGGGGGCACACCATTTATTGAAGGAAGGTTCGTTGCAGGAGTTTGAGGGATCCCTTGGAGATTTGAGCACTTGGGTTGTACTTGCAGGGCCTTGGCCATGATTTCTAGTGCCTCTTGAGAGAACTTTATGGTTCAGATTATTTCCTAGAGCATTGGGACGAATTGGAGAGAAGGAGGGCATTTTTGAGATTCATATCTATTCAGTTTGGAGGAGTTATCCATAACATTTAATCCTGAGACTTCAGGCGGGGGATCCTATCACCCCGATCTATCATTTGTCTGAGTTTGGGCTCATTTGGAGGCCTCCTTCATCAGGGCCGAAATTGTAGGGTTTGGCAGTTTCAGGAGGGCACAACTCAATTGGAGGATTTAGAATTTGGAGGAGTTTCCCTTGGTATTTTGGTTTGAGATTTCAGGAGGGGATTCTACTCATCCTGATCTACAGTTCAACATCTTCAGCATATCATTTGGAGGTCTCCTTCATCAGGTCCGAAATTATAAGGTTTGACAGTTTTAGGAGGGCGCAACTCCATTGGAGGATTCAACATTTGGAGGAGTTTCCCTTGGTATCTTGGCTTGATATTTCAGGAGGGGATTCTACTCATCCCGATCTACAGTTCAACATCTTCAGCGTAGCAATTGGAGGTATTTGAAAGTAGGGATGAAATTGTAGGGGTTTTCAGTTTCAACAGGGCGTGGCATCTTCCAGTTTAGGGGTTGACACTTCATACAACCCAGATCTACCTTGGTATTGATATTCATATCTTATCCAGCCTTTGGAGGCTTATTTTGTATTGTCGTGAGCTTTTTGTAGCATCTCATACTTCTATCTTGGAGCCATATGTTGAGCATTCCAGATCAGCATCTTCATTGTAGCAGGTTCCTCTATTTCATGAATAAAATCATATTTGAGATGTTTTGGCTTGTCTATCCTATTGCATATGGTTGAGGTATGTTCCATGGTTATATCTTCTTGTTTATAGCTGCATACACACATATAAACACATCAGTAAAACCCTAAACGTAATTGTAAGCAAAGTGTTTAACAAAATACCTCACTCAGCAAAAGCTTTTAAAGACACCCAAAACCGTGATGATCCTCGCATAATGGTTTGGGATCATTACATCTTCGCAGCTAAAATTTCGAGCTATCTGGTACAAAATGAGGTCTGGCTACTTGTATTTATATTGTTTTCCTAGGCTGATTGGGTTAGGTTTGATGATTTAGGGTTTCTTCTTGCTTCCCAGAATATTCTATTCTCATCAGGGTTACACGTGGAGGTAAATACCTCCCACAACTACCATAATATCAACACTTTGTCCTAGCTAGGGAGGTATTGAAGGCAATGGTCTAGAGCACAACCATACCATTCAACCGATAACATCATCATATCCATACAGGCTATCTCACGATTAGATCACGAGCACCATCATCGCTATTAGTGTTATCTAACAACATCAACTGCATCATCTCTCGAAACCATACTCTATCTGAGTAGTCAGGCATGATGTTGAATAAGTCACTCATTCCACAAAGTGATACAAGGATTATTCTTTTAATCTAGACATACGTCTTAGAACAATGACTATCCCAACATATGTTAAAAGTCTATGCCATGGATTATAAAGACCATTCCTATAGGAATGTCAATCTAGGACTATTTTCTAATCAATTTATAGAGATCTATCTCATCCTGTATGCCTTAGAAAATATCGGTCTCGAACCATTTTCCTAATCGAGCCACAATCTTTGCCTTAGGAAAATACTAGTCCATGACATCTTAACAAACTATCAACCTGGACCATTGTCCATAGAGAGAATACCTCTCCACTAGCAATATGTTCTATCTGGACCATTCTCTACCTGGAGAATGTATGTCCACAAGCACACTGATTATCCATCTAGCTAATAATCATTTTCAACACTACAGATGTCTACATGGAAATCAGAACAATGCCATTCAATAGAACACAACTGTGTCTATCCATAGTAGTACACAACTACAATCCAGTGGTACACTACCACACCAAGTAGCACACAACTACTTAATCAGTGACACATAGTCACAACCAGTGGGACACATCCACCACAATAGCATACATCTATTGTCCAGAGACATACAGTCTCCATAGAAATCATATCATCTTATATCAACCTACACATAAAAACAATATCATGATATAAACTGAGTCATCTGGGCCATTCTTCCACTCGCATCTATGAGATTTGGAAGAGCATCTGCCCTTAGAAAGTAAAACATCAGCCATGAGCTATCTGGACTATTATTCTCAAGCATAGAAGAATAATTGTCTTGATTTCTGAGCCCGGATCATTCACCTATCTGGGTTATTCCTCCGGCACTAAACAAAGTGCAACCTGGAGAGAATGAGTCTTCTCTAGGGAATGCTTGTCCTGATTGATGAACCTGGACCATTCACCTTACTAGGCCATTCCTCCGGCACTAAAAAAATGCAACCTGGAGAGAATGTGTTTTCCCTAGGGAATGATTGTCTAGACCATTTCCTAAGGAAATGACTGTCCTGCACCAACCTCCAAAACGAACCATTCTTCGAAACTGCTCACAACTGTGAACTTTGAAAGAATGACTGCACGACGAGGCAGACCATTCTACTTGACCACTACTAAGAGTGACTGTCAAGAAGAAAGACTGTCCTAGACCATTCCCCCACATTGGCCACAAGGGGAATCATTGTCTATGGTACATCAACAATCTATTGAACCATTTTCATTACGAAAATGATTGTCCGATTTGGACCATTTTCCGAACTGGTAAATGCATGTCCGTCAAAAATCTCAAACCACTTTTCGAACTGGAAAGGAACTGCTCATCCTGGACCATTTTTCGAACTTGAAAAATGATTGTCCATAAATCGATAACACATCAGTAATCCCTCCCAACCCAAGAGTCATCTCTTCCCTTTTTAATAATTAAGTCGTCTCCACGAGCTCCAACTTGTTTCTTGAGTACAAAAACTTCTTCATCTTGGACAGAGGCTTTACCAAAATGTCTGCTATCTGCTCATCTGTGGAGATATATTTGAGAACCACTTCTCCTATTTGGACCTCATCACGGAGAATGTAATGCTTGATCTCAATGTACTTCGGTCTTTTTGGAACACTGGTTTTCTCTAAGGGCTTCATATAGCTCTGATCATTATAGTATATCATAGTTGGATTCAACTCTTTTCTTTCTTGCTAGCTCATAACATCGTGGCAAGGGTCAAACTGGAACATATCCAAGTGGCACTTCTTCTGCCATCATGAGAGTTTGTCATGTATTAGCAATCCATCATCCTCGACTTCAGAGTAACCATTCTGATACAATATCTATGTTATAGAAATATTTTCACCATGCTTTTGTTGTGCATTGGAGGCTCTGCACCAAGTTGTTTGAGTCCATACAAGATCTTCTTCCATCTGCATACAAGAGTATATTTCTGGTATTCCTAAAAACCTTGAGGTTGCTCTACATACGCTTCTTTGTTCAATTACTTTGTTGAGGAGAACAATGCTTACATTCATCTGATGTGAACTCCAACCCATGGATATTGCAGGAGATATAATGGATCAGGCATGTCTGGTTACTGGAATAAGCTATCATCATAGTCTTCTCCCTCCATCTGGGAGAACCTTTAGTTCTGGATCTCACAATGCTTCCATTCATAAGTCTTTCATACACTGTTCTTTATCACAACTTCCATTTATTCTACTTGATTGCTTCTAGAGGGTTCATACCAAGATGGGAGTCTTGTGATTCTCGATATAATGACTGGTTGTTCTGGATTTTCTCTCTCTTGGAATCTTCATGTTTCTCTTTAGCTCTTAGTTCCATGGAGTTTCTATAGATTTCATGCCCTGAAGATTCTGAATTCTTCCTTTCATCATAGGATCATGGATGTGGATGGACAACCAGGGATACTTTAAGGCTTATTTTTTAAGAAAACTTCTTCTAAAGTCAAACTGAACACGTGCTACTTTTCATGGTTGCTACCATTGATGGGAACATGGATAGATACTTCATAATCTTCAATGGATCATATTATTTAGGATTGGATCCCTCTTAATTCTTGCTTCATGCATGAATGCATGCTCTTCTTTTGGAATTATATAATCGGCTCCCTCCATCTAAGAGAGTCCACGCTTCCATCTGCATCCTTATTGCCTTCTGCAAAGTGTCACAAGTCTTTTTCCAATTTCCTCTTGATTGTTGATTTCTTTCTGTTTTTACTTCTTCCAAGTTTCTTCAAGTTTGATTTTGATTTCTGCTGATCTTGCAGTTGTTACTTATGTCAATAGCTTCCACATGAATTGTTACCAGGGGTTGTCGATGTACTTCATATTTTCTTGTGTATTGCTTGACTTGTAGTCATCGTGATAACAATCCTTATCTTGTTGTTCTTCCATAGGTATTGTTTCTTTTTGAACATCTTATCTTTTAATAAATAGATATGCAAGATATGTACATAAACTATGTAAACATGGTATGTACAAGAATTATGAAGAACATTGTTACCTTGTTTTAGAAGAAGAAGTTTGTTTTATCCTGCTTGGCCTTCTTTGAGGGTTCCCTTTCTTCGACAACTAATGCTTCATGCGTTTCCTTCCTTTTCTTTAACTCGAGACAGTGGTTCTTGTAGTGACCATATTTTTGACAGTTGAAGCATTGTATTTTTGACATATCTTTTTCTTGATTTGGTTTCTTCCTTGAGCCAAACTTCTTTTTATTCCTGAAATTCTTGAACCTTGTTGTGAAGGCTTGATCATAGTATTTCTTTTGGGGTTTCTCTTTTGCACTAATCCTTGATTCTTCTTGTGCACAACAAGTCCAAAGTTCTTCAAATGTGGGATACTCCTTCCTTATGTTCATGCTTGCAGCAAATGCATCCCATGTCTTGGGAGGACCATTGAGTACCATATTTACCAGTTCCTTCTATGAAATGATCTCTTCAATAGTTTGTAGTTGATCTCTTAATTGATATATTCTCACAAAGTATGATGTTATGCTGTCATCATCATTCATTTTCATGTCACGGAGCTCATTCTTTAGACTCATTACTTGTCCAATGTTTCTGATTGAGAAAAGGTTTGTTAGGGAATTGTACATCTTCTTAGATGAGTCAATATCAGAGATGTAGGGTATCAAGTGGTATTTTATAGAGTCCACTATAATACTCGTGGCATTAATGTCACTGTCTTTGAACTTCTTCATAACTGCAATGTTCTGAGGTTCCTTCTCTTTTCCTTTTTCAAATTGTGGTTCCAAGATCTTTCCTTTCACGATATCCAACACTTTATTCTTGGCAAGGATGAGGTCAATCCTTGTCTTCCGTGCTTTGAAATTATAAGCCCCTTCTAACTTGTTTTCTGACTTCATAGAGTAAGTCATAATTGCTTTGACTTGGTCAACCCTTGATTTTGACCAAAAACTCAAACTTGACATCTTAGCTTGTTGAGAGTACCAGGAGATGCGCTAGGCTAGGGCGCACTAGGATATCCAGAAATTAGGTCGATCTCTTCACTTAAGGTGCCTCAACAAGAGGGTTAGGGTTTCGTTGTTGCAGCAAAAACTGGCTACAACTGCAACTGTAACTGAGCAAATCCTCCCAATCTATCTTACAGCGGTTAGACTGTCTAAATATAATGTGGGCCCATAACCTGTTAGAAAGTAATGGATGTGTTCGTTTAACCATAGACAATATAACAATATTGTCACCCAACCATAGGCCGAAGCCACCCCCGAGCACCTTAACCTTGACAGAGAATGATTCCGGAAGCAAACCAATAGCCAACCACGACAAATGCATAAAGATAACCAAGACTAATCAGAAAGTCCAACCATAACCAATAGAAAGCCTGAGTCTAAACCATGAATACAAATTGCAGCAGCTGCTCCCCAGACTTGCGCACTTGCCCAGTTTCTGCAGTGTGCACTTCTTCCCAGCTAAAATTCCGAGTTGTCTGGTTCAAAATGAGGTATGGCTACTTGTATTTATACTTTTTTTCTAGGTTGTCTGGGCCGACTTCTCATTCTGGATACTAAATACTTAATATTAATTATTTCCTTGAGACGAATTATCTTCTAGGGTTAGGTTTAATGCTTTAGGGTTTCTTCTTGCTTCCCATAATATTCTATTCTCGTCAGGGTTACACGTGGAGATAAATACCTCCCGCAACTACCATAATATCAACAACAAATTCACAATGATGACAAACTTAGTGGTCACATGGAGTCGACGAAGGAGAATAAATGTGGAGAGATAAGATTGGTCAATTGTTGATGTACAGATGGTAATTTCTTATAGGGTTCAGACAGACGACGAGTGCCTCAAGAAGAACCTCCCCTTAAAGAACACCTTTGGTGTAATTATCTTTTAGTGCTTTTTAGAATAGTTGTTGAAAGTTGGTGATGTTGTTAAGGGTTATTAGGGTTATACAAGTATAGTTTCGAGAAGGGTTATGGGATATATTTGGGGCTAAAGAACATGACTAAGGTTGGTAGTTTGTGTTGAGACTATATTATAGGTCGTGGTGCATCCTTTTGTTTTTACTTGTTGATCATACAAAGAACTATTTGTTCATCATACAAAGAAAATATAAATGTTTGGATTGTTTTATTACTTCTTAATCATAATTCCATGGTGTTTATGCTTCATAGCCATGTGTAAAATTAGATAATGGTGCATTTCATGCTTTACTATTAATTATTCTTGAATGAATCACTACTTCCACTGCACACATATATCATACATTCACAATCATGTATTATTACATCCATACATCATACATTCACAATCATGTATTATTACATCCATTGACAATATAACATACATGCCTCAAATGAGATGATTTCTCTTCTTTGGATTATCAGACTATCATACATTCACAAGCATGTATTATTACATCCATTGAAAATATAGCATACATGCCTCAAATGAGATGATTTATCTTCTTTGGATTATCAGACTAGCTAAACTTGATTTTCAATTTATCACCACCACTAATGAGAAGATTTAAGAGGGGTTTGTTGATTTGGAATCATGTGTCACAAATAAAAAATCTATCACTCTCGTTTTAACATGTAATTATTGTTAATGTTTTAACAAAGTACAAGATTTTGTGAAAGGAACCATGGTCTAGGTGAAGATCAAGTGTTGGTAGAGAAAGGGTCACTAGTTATTGATCTTGTAATCCTGCGGAGATTGAAACTTAAGGGCCTACATTTCGGGTCGGATTCAAAGATGAATATCAAGTTGGCCATGGGACACAGAGGTTTACAAAAGTTCATAAATGGTTAAAGAGAAAAGTGAAAGAAGTAACCAGTGGACCAAAGGTTTACAAAAGTTGGTAACTGTTTTGATGTGAAAACTGAAAAAACCAACTCAGAAGAAAAAACTCAGAAATGAAATGTGGCCAAAAAAAAGACAATGGTGGTGGGATGAGATGATAAAGGTAGAAGTGTTGAGGAGAGAAGATGAGGTGGGTCAAATATAACATGTTCCTATATATGCGTGTGTGTGTGTGTAGGAACAAGTTGCATTGGGATGACTAGAAAGACTTCCTCCACCAAAGCAACACTAATGAGAAGGATGCACATTATCCTATCAATATCATTGATATCAAAGTGATTAAGATGAGGATTGCACCTCAAGAATGTGAGGAACCTATAAAAAGGAGGATGGATTGGAATTTGTATCATATGTATGAGGTTAAAGAATATACACTCTATAGTAGAGTATTTAATATTTTATATGTTAAGATATGTTTTGTTGAAACAATATAGAACTTAAACTTATTGATGACTAAAATGTCAATGATGTTGTACATATTATTATGCATATTAAAGTTGCAGAATGCATATTAAGATGTTAAGATGTCAATGATGTTGCACCACACTGCATATTAATAGGCTAAGCTTATTGATGACTAAGATGTGAATGATAATGCAAAACCCTTAACCAATTTTAGAGTGCAAAAGGATTATGATCTTGGTTTAATTAGGTTAGTTTAATTTAATTTCACTATGCATATGCAAAACCCTTCCTCAACCAGTTTTAGAGTGCAAAAGGATTGCGATCGTGATTTAATTAGGGTAATTTAATATAATTTGAATATATATGTTATCACATATTCTTGCAGGGGGTGTTTTCCCTTAGGAGTTGGCCATTGGACGACCAAATGCAAAATAAGGGGGCTTAAAAAACCCACAATTGTGTTTCATACAAAGTCGGGGCGCGTTGTGCTAAGGCGCATGCATATCGGGACAACGGAGAATGCCACTTCGGTAATTTTGAAGTGAGGAAGGTGTGAAACCCTCGAGTCCTGAAGTGCGAAGAAGATCTGGGCCGTCCAAACTGGAGAGGCACATGGCGACAAATTAGCGAATTCGCGAGTCGGGGTTTTAGTGTGAAGCACGATGCAAGTTCGCGAAACGCGAAATCCCGAAATCACAGTTTTGCAAATCAGAGGTTTGACAAAAAGAAACACCCCGATTCCCCGAAAAGCGAAGTCCCGAAAACATTCGGGGACAGAGCCCCAAGTCATGGCCCGAGGTCATATAGAAAGCACGGCCGCAAAGAAGAGTAAGTGAATGTTTATCAGCTGGTGACTGGGGTTTCCGGGATGCAATTGTGGTCGTCGGATGCATAGCAGATCCAAACGTCAATCTAAGAGAGGCCATTTTGCGAGTTCGAGCATCGAGATATTGGGAATCAAGTGGAGTGAAAACTCTCGAGGCGCGAAATCCCGAAATTTCATAGGGGATAAGCGTTGGGTCATGGCCCAAGGTCGTATGCAAGTAAAGGTGCAGAGTTCACATGAGCTACGCCCAGGGCCAAAACGTCGGTGTTGCCACAGAAGGGGTCGCCATGTTCTCCAGGTGCCAAATCAACTCGACCTCATTTTGATCCCGATGAAGAATTAAATGAAAGCGGGGGAAGGTGGTTGAAGCCTCGCCTCACCCCATAAATGAAAAGCATGGAAGAGCTGGCAGTGGAGGCGGACCGTCAACCCGTGGTACCCTTGCGAGCCGATTTTTCTCCAGGGCCCATACTGATCTGAGCTCACGTCTGACAGAAGAATGCAGGTGCAGACTGATAGAAGAAGATGCAGATGCTGAGCCTTGAATGCAGCAGTTCAAGCACGCCTCTACTGAGGATGGCAAATTATTTCGAGTATATATGTGGAGTTATGGGATTTTGTAAGAGGGGGTTGAGTAAAGCTCCTAATCTGTAACTTTGTTCCGTCAGAGTTGTTCTCTAGTGATGTAATCGATTTGAGACTTTCATGTTAATAGAAGTCAGCTTCCTTTCTCTTTCATTTTGTCTGTAAAGCTGTTTAAAACACTCGAGCATGGATGATCTAGTTGAGGATCGTTACACTGTTGTAATGGAGGTTTGATTATAGCGATATTGTGGTCAGTTTTATTCATTTCCCTGTGTATTTGTTTCCTTCTCACATTGAATGGCTCGAGCTTGGAGGATCCAGTCGAGTTGTTGCAATTGTAGGATGATGGAGGTTTGATCATACTGCAGTTGTAACTGTGTCCCTTGTAGACATATTTCGGTGTCTGAATTTGAGCTCAAGAATGCTCTTGAGCTTGGGTTTTCATTTAACAAAAGTCCTCCCTGCAATCAAGAGGTGACTTCTAGTGCTAACAAA
>SNQJ01S0113530.1:43996-61957 GCA_010110895.2 Picea sitchensis
ATATGTGATTATATATATATATATAATCACATATTCTTGTAGGGGGTGTTTTCCCTTTGGAGTTGGCCATTGGATGACCAAATGCAAAATAAGGGGGCTTAAAAAACCCACAATTGTGGTTCATCCAAAGTCGGGGCGCGTTGTGCTAAGGCGCACGCATATCGAGACAACGGAGAATGCCACTTCGGTAATTTTGAAGTGAGGAAGGTGCAAAACCCCCGAGTCCTAAAGTGCGAAGAAGATCCAAGCCGTCCAAACCAGAGGGGCAAAGGGCAACAGATTAGCGAATTCCCAATTCATGAGTCAAGGTTTTAGCGTGGAGCACGATGCAAGTTCGCGAAACATGAAATCTCGAAATCGCGGTTTTGCAAATCAGAGGTTTGACAAAAAACAACGGCCCTGATTCCCCAAAAACACATTCGGGGATAGAGCCCCAGGGCATGGCCCAAGGTCATGGCCCAAGGTCATATAGAAAGCAGGGCCACAAAGAAGAGTAAGTGAATGTTTATTAACTGGTGATTGGGGTTTCTGGGATGCAATCGTGGTCGTCGGATGCATAGCAGATCCGACCGTCAATCTGAGAGAGGCCATTTCTCGAGTTCGAGCATCGAGATATTGGGAATCAAGTGGAGTGAAGACTCTCGAGGTGCGAAATCCCAAAATTTCATAGGGGATAAGCGTTGGGTCATGGCCCGAGGTTGTATGCAGGTAAAGGTGCAGAGTTCACATGAGCTACGCCCAGGGCCAAAACGTCGATGTTGCCGCAGAAGGGGTCGCCACGTTCTCCAGGTGCCAAATCAACTCGACCTCGTTTTGATCCCGATGAAGAAGTAAATGGAAGCGAGGGAAGGTGGTTGAAGCCTCGCCTCACCCCATAAATGAAAAGCATGGAAGAGCTGGCAATGGAAGCGGACCGTCAATCCATGGTACCCTTGCGAGCCGGTTTTTCTACAGGGCCCATACTGATCTGAACTCGCGTCTGACAGAAGAATGCAGGTGCAGACAAACAGAAGAAGATGCAGACGCCGAGCCTTAAATGCAGCGGTTCGAGCACGCCTCTGCTAAGGATGGTGAATTATTTTGAGTATATATGTGGAGTTCTGGGATTTTGTAAGAGGGGGTTGAACAAAGCTCCCAATCTGTAACTTTGTTCCGTCATAGATGTTCTCTGGTGATGTAATCGATTTGAGACTTTCAAGTTAATCTTTCATTTTGTCTGTAAAGCTGTTTAAAACACTCGAGCATGGATAATCTAGTCGAGGATCATTATACTATTGTAATGGAGGTTTGATTATAGTGGTGTTGTGGTCAATTTTATTCATTTCCCTATGTATTTGTTTCCTTCTCACATTGAATGGCTCGAGCATGGAAGATCCAGTCGAGTTGTTGCAATTGTAGGATGATGGAGGTTTGATCATACTACAGTTGTAACTGTGTTCCTTGTAGACATATTTCGATGTCTGAATTTGAGCTCAAGAATGCTCTTGAGCTTGGGTTCTTCTCTGTGTTGCTGGAAGGTCTGATGCCTAGAGCAATCTCCTTCACCCTTTCTCCTAATTCTTCCCTCTGCTCTTGCTTTAACTCAATTTACTGAGTGAAGTTAATGTGGCCCTCACTTTCGTGTGCATTTCCTGTCCAGTTCTGTGTTGAACATCTTTCATGTTGTTGAGTTTTGGCCATCGACCATCCACATTTAAACCAATATCCACCCCAAACACTGATGGGTATTGGGCTTACCTCCCTCAATCAGGAGGTGACTTCTAGTGCTAACAAAATATATATATATATATATATATATAATTTAACAAAAATTAAAACCAACATATACAATTCTCATTTAAGTATTTCCTTTATTTTTATTTATAAGAATATTTACTTATTTTTTTAATTATTATTTACATCGATATTGAGTTAAAGTTAATCTAACAATGTCGAGTTATCAAAGAGACTACTTCTACACCACTTTATCAAAGAGATTACTTCTACACCACTTTGTGAGGAAGAGGACTTCAATGCTATATGAAGAACAGATAAGAGTTCCTCATAGGATAGTGATTAATAAAGAAAAATAAAGCTCGCTAAACACAAGAACGCTCTTCAGCTAAATCAAGTGCGCTAAAACACTAAATTGATCGTGTTAAAGCTCTGTTTCAATTGTGTTAAATATATGTTGAGAACTAGGTCTCTTGAAAACTGAATCAAATCAATTGTATTAAATATATGTTGAGAACTAAATCAATTGTGTTAAATCTCTGTTTCAATTGTGTTAAATATACGTTGAGAACTAGGTCTCTTGAAAACTGAATCAAATCAATTGTATTAAATATATGTTGAGAACTAAATCAATTGTGTTAAATATATGTTGAGAACTAGGTCTCTTGAAAACTGAATCAAATCAATTGTATTAAATATATGTTGAGAACTAAATCAATTGTGTTAAATGATAAATCTCTGTTGAAACTAAATCAATTCAATTATGTCAAATACCTGCTGAAAACTAAATCAATTGTGTCAAAGCTTTGTTGTTTCTGCTTAGTTGGCTTTGTGGAAGCTTTGTTACTTCTGCTTAGTTGTTCTGTTGAAGCTTTGTTGGTTGTAAGAAAAAGCTATGTTGAAACTAAATCAATTCAATTATGTCAAATGGCTGTTAGAAAACTAATCAAATGTGTCAAAGCTTTGTTGCGTCTGCTTAGTTGGCTTTGTGGAAGATTTGTTACTTATGCTTAGTTGCTCTATTGAAGCTTTGTTGATGGTAAGAAAAAGCAATGAAGCTTTTCTTTAATTGTAAAAAAAAAACAGAATCTAAAAAACAAAATCAACTCCTCAAGATCAAACACCTTTTTTTTCACACATTCAAACATCCAAAATGTATGCTTGGTTGTTTTTCTACTTGTTGTTTTGTTGCTTCTGCTTAGTTGCTCTGCTGTTGAACCTTTGTTTATTCTTTATTGATTGTAACAAAAACCCAGTTGATTGTAAAAAACAAAAAATCAAAATAAACAACCAGAACCCCCGAATCCGTTTTTTAAATTATTTCATCCAAACCACTCAGCAATGCAACTAAGTGCAATATAAACAACAAAAGCCCCAAATGCGTTTGTTTAAATTATTTGTTTGAAAACCCCAAATGCGTGTTCAAATTATTTTTTCTGTGTATGAAACAATTTGTCAAAATGGCGACACATCTACGGGTGTAAAAGGCGTATGGAAACACAACCAAAGCCCCAAATGCGATTGTTAAATTTATTTGTTTCAATGTATATGCAACAATGTGTCAAAATTATTACACTCAATTAGTAGTGATAGTTGGAACACACATTTTATATGATCCACGCAAGAGTAGTAAAATTCTAAATTATTTCCGTATACATTATCATCACACAGATGTTTCAAGGAATTCAGTACAACTCAAACGTACATAGTTGGAAGCCTTAAGTGACCGCTACCTAATATTATTATATCTACTCCTGATACTACAGCACTACCTTGCCTACAATCTCCTGCTCTGTCTTCGGTGAAGAGTTTTCAATGATATCAATAACCTTGGCGTTCTTGCTTTTGAAATCGCTGATCTTCGGCACAGACACCGTCAACACGCCGTTATCCAAGCTGGCTCTGATGGCATCCATATTCAAATTATCCGGCAGTCTGAATTGCCTCCAGAATTTGCCGGCGGAACGCTCCACTCTGTGCCATTTATCGCCTTCCTCCTTTTCCTCCTTCCGCCGCTCGCCACTGAATCTCAGAACCCGGTTGTCATCTACTTCAATCTTGATATCATCCTTCTTCATCCCTGTTTCTCGTAAAATAAGCATTTAAACTAGGTTTACACCTTACACCAAACCCTTGAAAAAAAAAAAAAACTGCAAAGAAAAGAATGCATAAGAGGTTCTCCCTACCTGGTACATCCACGGTGAAAACGTGTGCGTCGGTGGTTTCTTTCCAGTCGACCCGGCTGAGGGCAACGGCCTCAATGTCTTTGGGAATGTTATCCAGAACATTGAAGGGATCCACCATACTGTCCCATATATCGCCGTAACGTCCACCTGTAAAAGGCATCAGAGCCCTCGTTGGGGCGAACAAACATACTGCTGTCACTGCAAATGATAAGAACAGAACTAGCGCCTTCTTCATCCTGAAAAATGAAAAAATAATCGCAAACGCCTCTGCAAAAAGCTCCCACGAAGAGTTTTAAGTTTCAACAATGCCAGACTCTGTGAATTGATATCACTGGATTATGTTTCAGAAACGAAGGATCCGGCTGCATTTATAGGTGCAAGAAAGTTGTCTGAAGAGGCCTCTCGAAATTTCCGTCCTCTTCTGGTATGTTCTGCCTTGTAACGCATTTCAAGATGACACGTCACTTGTTCATATTCTCTTTTATAAAAGTATGGCTCTTCTCATAATATTGGGAATATTTGGATTTCTCCTCTGCATAATGTAAATGTAATTTTTTCCAACATTATATGTGTGGATGGATAGGAGCAATATACTTATATAATTTAATATAATATATATTTGGGGTTAAAAAAATAATGGAACCATGTTGTTTATTGGAAATATATATATTTAAAAAAAAAAATTGCAAATAAATTTAATGAATGTTTCTCATAAAATCTAAAATTTGTGAATATACATTAGTTATTCAAACAAGTACTAGTTGCCACAAAACTAACTAAATGCTCATCAATATTGACCACGATCACTTGAATTAACCTCTTGGGCTAGCTTTAGAAATATAGAGAGAATGGTAGCTTGTCTTGCTATAGTCTAATAACAACCTCGAATCCAACAAAGGTTAATATTTAACAATAATAAATGAAAAGATGGTTGTACTCTAGTCAATAGGGAGCCAACCCTACACCTAATGCTCTATCTTTAAGCTCTCATAGCAAAGGGACTCCATCTTCCTCTAAAGCTTCAATATTTTCTCCATCTAAAGGGGATGTCAAAGGCAAAACTTCTTTGTTTAATACTAATCTTCTTCTCTTGAAAATCTTCCTGAGTGGCATTAATTAGCATTAATTTGTTGTTGGCTTTGTTTCAATTAATTCTTGCATGTTTTTTAAAAAGTTTCTTACTTTGTCCTTCAACGTAGAGAAGGAAATCTCGGTTTCAATTCTAAATCTTGAACATGCAGGGAAGAACAAGAAGGAAGAGGATTATTTTTTGAAACATGGGATGATTTGCAAGTTTAGCTTATGCACATTATTAAAATCTTCAAAAGTGGATTGTTGATTCTTGGGGTTCTTTCTTACAGAATCTTGTGTTGATTCACCCATGTGCAAAAGGGTTTTTTTATTCTCTTATCTTAAAGCATGATAGAGCATGCATTCTTAGTAAATGTCCTTGATGCTCTTGATTGATGGACAAAAATGGCCTATTTATGTTCATTTAATCATTAACAAAAGTTTTGATCTAAATAAGAATGCCCAATCTCCATCTTGAACACTAGAGCAAAATTCCCTTTTGGTCATTGGTAACTTATTGGGAATGGTTATTGTTATCATCCTAGAAACAAGGAGGATGACCACCACCACCTATGCCAAAATTTACATTTATGTTGATCTAAGCAAAAGCCTTTTAGCTAAAATCATGTTGGAGTGTGAGAATCACAGTCAAACACAACTTTTGGGTTATGAACATGTAGCTTTATATCATAAATTTGTTTTGAGCATGCATGGTTTGTAAACAAATAATAAACCCACCCAAACCCACCCAACAAAAGGACTAGGAGAATCACAACTATGTTAAATTTGAGACCAAATTAAAAGGTTTTATATGTGTAATTATATATTTTTGGTTGGTAATTTTTTTATCTAACTATGGTTTAAATGTGTAAGAGTCGGTCAATAAGTCAATGTCTTCTTGGTACAACACTAACACTACATAAATTGACTCAAGCTAATACAAGTCAATACATTCAACCCTTCCACATGGAACCCAGGTTAATCATAAAGTTCATTGTCCATGCAATAAGTTTGGAGGTAGCATCATACAGAGGTAGCAATAGGCTATAAAATATTTCAAGGAAAATGGTCTCATGAATGAAGGGACTATTGTTAAATATCTAATACAAAGATTATTAAGTCTTGGACACACTGTTGGTAAATAAAATTCTTCCACATGACAATAAATTGTTTCATTGAAATAGAGATGTGAATATTGTTCTTAGATACATTGAGATAGAATATGGAGCATACCATGGATGTTTAAATGATTGCATCATATACTATAGTAATAATGAAAATCATTGGGAATGTACTCAATGTGAGTGTAACAAAGATTTTGCTAACTGTGTGACCAAAAAGGATCCTCATAATATTCTTTGGTGTATCTGCTTGATACCATAATTTCTACAAATTTCAAGTGCAAAGACCTTATGCAATTTGTGGATTATCATGCATAGCACGATGTTTCAAGGATTTCTCCCCTATGATTTGGGTTAAATATCACACAGAGGAGATATCCAAAGAACTGACTCAAAATTAGAAAGCAGTTGAGAAGTATAACTAAATAATTATCGGTTGTTAAGGACCATTCACCTAAACACCAAAGTTTGGAGAAGAATCTTCTCGTCAATCCCCGCTCCAATCCTTCACTCTAGCACTTTTCTTGTCAACCTGCATGCAAAGAAAGATAGTGCTACAATGAAGGTACTTATAGTAACTAACTCCTAACTACATATACTAACTAGGATCAGAATGTCAGTATCAAAACAATCAAATGCATAGTTTCTACAAAAGTAAACTAATAACATA
Source organism: Picea sitchensis (assembly GCA_010110895.2). NCBI lineage: Eukaryota > Viridiplantae > Streptophyta > Pinopsida > Pinales > Pinaceae > Picea > Picea sitchensis. Next base: position 50,758 of record SNQJ01S0113530.1, read on the forward strand.
TTATTGGGATGGAAAATAAGTTCTCATTAATTGTAAGCAACAAGTAACATGAAAATAAGTTACATAATCCTGTTGTGGCACAGACCGGAACTGAAATACAAATTCCTCTGTCTGGATCACTGAAGATGGCTTGTACTCCTAATTCCTTGCTCTAAAAAAGTGAAGGGAAGAGGATAAGTTTCTCCCTCTTAACAAGATAAGAAGGGGAAAGATGTTGGAAACAAGGGTTTCCAGATATGGGAGAAAGATCTTAAAAGATCGAGACGAAAGGCTTGTAGGATTAGTATAATTTGACTAGCATAAGGGTGCTCCAATGGATGTCTCCTCTCCTCCACCCATGGCTCTTATTTATACCATTGAAATTTGGTTGGAGTAATTAGGCACAAGAAATAGAAGGTAATTAACCTGAGAAAATCGTGAACTATGCCCAAAAAGGTGCATTATGTGCATAATTTATTTTAATTTGGTGCAAAATGAGTGTATACACGAGTTGTTGAAATGGAAAGAGACATATACAAAGTTGCATATGCTCTATGTCAAATCAAGAGTAGCATATGACTAGCCAAAGGGAGTTTTTTAAAGATTCTGAGGAGGAATTTTGGTCTACAAATGGGAGATGGATTTGGGATTTTGGCCAACAAGTGCATCTATGCATATGATGTGGAAAAAGATGCTATAATAGATGCCCCCTAATGTGTGAAGTCATAAGGGAATCTTATGGTTGAAATACATTATAAAATCTAGGAGGAAATTATGTAGTGGGCCCAAGAAAATTTCAATGAACAATGGACCAGAACAATACCTGCAGAAGAAATCAAGTATGGGATTACTCTCTTCCCAAGGCGGGCATACCCATGCTCAAGAGTGGTGAAAGCATGGCTGCCAAATCAAGTACATTGTGGATCCATGATGTATATATATAAGCAGTGATCATGGCCATGACGAATGAATACACAGTGGATCCATGTCAAAAGAGATCATAGCCACGAACAAATACATTGTGTAACTATTTCTTGAAACTAGAGGAGCATAATTGGAACCAATGAGATGAACAAATCGATCCTCCACAACTAGAAATGTCATGTAGTGGAGTGGTATTGTCCAATGCAACTTAGGCAGCAACGTAAAAGAGGTGATGTTACTACAAACCCAAGGTCTTCAAAACAAACCATTAATGGTATGAGGCTACACCATGTGAATAAATGATATGAAGTTGAACATGGTGAGACAACATTTGATTATCGGTCATTGATGTATACCATTAGCAAACGTGAGACAACCCACCAATAATGATAATCGGTGTCAAGGTACTTGGTACATTCTAACAAGTGTGAATGAATGAGTTGATGTTGAACACTTGTAGAATCTATAAATAAAGGGACAATGATGTATTCCCACTGTCAATATCTAAGGAACTTGTCATTGATGCTACAAGCCCTAAGGTACTATAAAGAATCTAGATCTTGATCCCACGGAAAATGAGCCAAAGTTGATGGGAAGAGATCTATTGGAAGGAGGGCATTAAGGCATTCCCCATCATCCAACATGAGGAACAACAAAAAGCCAAATATTTTGAAGGACTCAGACGAAATATGGGACAGACACACCACCAAGTACGTCTCTTGCATGCACCAGAAGGAATAACACACCAAAGAGACCCTCTAGGCAACAACCAATAATGAAAACCAATGACAGAGGCGATGACTTCCACCAATGAGGAAAATAGAACCCAAGGTATAGCATGAATCTCAAAGGGTCAATAGAGGTATTGACATTGAACACATGGGAAACCACTCAGTTAGCAACCAATGATGAAATTTCATATATTGAGTGCAAGGTAACCTATCAATGATGAAAATAGGCTGAGGGTGCTACTCTAGGTCAAACTCTCAGAGAAATGTGTCGTAGTCGATAACAATTGACCCGCCAATAAGAAGTCAATGGGGACCTTCCATACTACAAAGAGTATAAGATGGAGATTCTTGTTGATTATGAGAAGGACTTAACAACATGAAGGTCGACATGAAAATTCAGAAATTATGAGGAATGGTTGACATGGGATAAAACTTCCCTTAAACATAATCATGACACAAAAGTGGCTTGAGCAACACTGACTCAAGAATAAACAACAATATCAGTCTATGATACAAGATGCGTCAACATACTCTCCATAATGACTAGAAGGATAACCAAACGGAGGAGTGAAGACTCAATGAATAAGGTTTGGTTTCCTAAATCCAACTAAAAACACAATTTCTTGAGACAGAGACTCAAAGCTAGTGCTTAGTTAAAGGGTGACATGAATATTGCCAAACATATGCAGAGAAATCGATTCTTTCCCATCCTCTTTTTTTATATTTGATTTCTTTGTCTTTTTCATATTATAAAAGCCTGAAAAGGAACAAAATAATGCTAGAATATAGTGGAGGAAATGAGTGTTGCGAACAAGAAATCTAGTTCCAAACACGGGGAACATACCTATGATCAATGCAAGAAATGCGTGCAAGCTATGGACACTCGGGGAATGTTTCCTCCAAGGATACGGGTGTCAAGTCGCAAAGGAAATAGATGCAAAGGCTAGCAACTAAAGAGAATGCATAATCAATGGGCTATAAGACAACAAGTTGAAGATGCCATTAGGCTTAAAAGTGCAAGTAGGAGAATGCTATGTAGTATTACAACTTAACACATAAATGTGGGAGCCCCGTGGGTATTGGCCAAATGAAGATTGAGAATAATTCATGTGGCTTTGACACAAATTCGTGGTGGGACTAAATAGGGATCCTGAGCCTACAAAGAACTTTAGAATGGGAACCAAATGGCTAGCAAGGCACTAACTAGGAAACCCATGAAAAGGAAAGGCTCTACCACATAAAGTACAACACTTGTAATCAACAAGGAAGGTCTGTGTCGCAATTTAGTGGGGTCTGTTGTAACCCTTGAGATATTTATGGCTAGGAAACTACACTAAGGAATCCATTTTACTTTGATTGATTTTGATCATATTTGTTTTTCCTAAAACAAAATGTTTTTCTAACTTACCTCAAGCTTTGATTATTATTCTTTAAATCTTAAAGATCAAGATTTGAGGGCATTGTTTCTATGTTTCAGACAATTGAATCTTTAAGGAGTGAAAGAAGATTTTAGAAGAACAAAACTAAAAGTAAAATAATGTATCTTTCTTGATAAATATTTTACCCTTCAATTAGAAGAAATTATTACAGAATATGTATCTAGACTAGGAATATAAAATGAATAGAAATGAACAATTTTTTTCTATTCACAAGGCATAATGAATCAAGTACAGGTCTAATCAATACTTATAGTATATCCCAGAAATTTGTAACCGTTAGTAATTCATTTGCAGTTGTAATAGTAGTAGTTGTACTAAATTATCACAATTATAGTATCAGATGCATTCAAGAAGAAATTATGGATATGGAGATAACAGAAATAACATGAATCACGTGAACTGAGACATAGAAATATAGAATCGCTCAAAGCCTACAAAATTTTATTAAAAGATGTAGTCTTTTCCTGAGGAAAAACGCTCCTTTACATCGAGTCTTTCTTAGACTTTTATACAAATTATATCATAACCAGATGTGGTTATTCGATCCTATTTCACATCTTTTCATATACACTGAGATCTTTGACTCCTAAAAATAGAAAGATCTGGAAGACAACTGTTCAAATCCTTGATTTTCTTCAATTGTTTTGATGACTCATTCAGTTAACAGTTGGATGAGAAGATTCCAATTTTCGCTTGATGGATAGTTGAATGACTTCATTTTCATGTATGTGATATCTAATTCAGTGTACTTCTCATATGTAGGAGGGCTTGAGAATAGATTTTTAATTTGCCAGAACAAATAAAAGTCATCTATGAGTAAATCCACAATAGTTTTCCCTATTAAAATGTCAGCCATTCATTGAAACTTATCTTCATTTTCTCTGATTATGAACAAGTTTTTTTTGTAATTTCAAAATGATATAATCTTCCCTTTTCCATCCCATGCTGAAGGTAGTCCCATTTTTACCAGATTCTCAAACTTGTTGGTGAAATATTCAATGTTTCTTTTCACTATTATACATTTATTTTGAGCTGCTTGTATGAGATTTCTTTTTGTGAAATTCTTTTTCAGTCTCCATCACCATTGGGTTCTATCTTTAACACCTTTACTCTTAAATACTTTGTTGGAATTAAAGTTTAGGAACTTGATAATTTTGGTAGCCACTTGTGGCCTGGTTCCCAATTACTAGAATGCTTTATGGACGACTTGATATGATTCATTTGTCAAAACAATCTCTTCATCAATTATTTTGAAGTAATTTTGAATCTTGCCAACTTTAGTAATGATTTCATCCCAAATAAGATGTTTGAATCCTATCAGATAGGGTTTACCACACAACTTATTCTGCATTTTCTCTATATTTGTTACCAGTTTTGCCTTCAACTTCTGATATTCTCCAATAATTTTATTTTTGTCCTTGATTTCTTCATTTTGTGTTGATATTGTTTTCTTTAGTTTTTCAACTTCAGCTTCTTTTAGATTTAGTTCTACCAATGCTCTTGATAATCCATCTATTGGGTTTGCTAACTCTGTCATCTTTGAAGAAGAAGATCATCTCTTTAGGATTTCAATCTGCTTCTCGTACATTTCTATTTTCTCTCCCATCTGTATCATTTGTTTCAGAAGTTTTTCCTTTTCTTTGTGTATTTCCTGTAACTCTGGAGTTCGAACATGATCGATCCCAGGGATATTAAACCTTTTCTTCAATTATTCAATTTTCGTGTCCTTTGTTTTCATCAAAGCTTGCACTGATGTTGCATCCTCTAGATTTGCTTCCAGATCCATTACCCATTGTTCCAGCTCTTCCAATCTCATTTGTTTAGTTCTATTAGCTAATTTATCATTCTTGAGTTGATTTCTGATCTTTTCATTTATGGTTTTGGAGCTTTTTAATTCCTAGGGTAGTTATCATCACATCTATGTTTTACAACTCTCGAGTTTGTCTATGTGGATCCATTTTATCCAGTGGGTGAACTACATTAAGATCAATAGATATATTTGTAACCTTATTTTTCTCTTTTGGTTCCATCACTGTTATATTCAATCTACCCTTTTCATAATCTGCAACAAACAACATTCTAGTATGAGATGTCTCTCGATCAAATATTTTAGGAAGAATGTTTTGTCTAATCTTTACACCCATTTTCCTGGTAGCCATGAATTGATGAACATGATCAATCTGCTTTGATTTATCTGTATCCAAAGATTATTTTCCATCACAATTGTCTGAGCTCTGGGGATTTGTTGATGTTGACACTTGTACCAGTACAATAGGTTCTCTAATCACTGGTTTTGACTCTTCTTGTGATCTTTGGTCTTCATCTTCATCTAGTACCTTTGTCTTTTACCTTTTGTTGATATTTATTCTTTTGTTTCTGACATTTTCGAAGTCGATAATGTAGTCTTTCTTTTGTATATCTTCTCAAATTGTTGAGGTGTCTATGTTACTAGAGACTTTGAAGGTTTCTCTTGAACTTTTCCCTATATTTGAAAAAAGATCTATACATCTTCCCAGTTATTTTGGTTTTCCAACAACTCCAATTGTGATTTTTGTTGATGTTGATAAGAAACTTGTCCATTTGTAATCCTTTGAAGAAATTATAGCATGAGCATTATAGATATATAACTATCCCTATTGGAATCCCATGTTCTGGAAAAGGTTTTTTGCTACCTACAAAGTTGCTCTAGTATTTACAATAAAAGGACCCACCTCATTTTTCAATTTAAAACTTGCTTTGTACTTTCTTGATACAAAATGGATATAATCATAGTCTAATGTTTGTCTAATGAGTTCCAATGCAAATATTTTAGGAATCAAGAAATTAGGTAAAAGGAAAGGTTGAAGTTAAAAACCATAAACTCTAATTTTTGTATAATTTTAAAAAATGTACCAGTCTCCTACTCTCTTGTAAAGACTCAACTATAACAATTTTCTACATTCTGGAAATATTCTAGGAGGCATCTCATCATGTATAATCTCATAATCCTTTGACATTGTTAGCACCTTGATTTTTATATCTAGATTTAGAGGTTTTTCCAAAGTTTTCAAAGTCATGCCATGATCTTGGGAAAATCAAGACATTCCTAGATGATTCATTGTTAGTGTGTTAAGGTTTTGAGGTCAGTAATCAAATAAAGAATGACTTGAAATGTCAGTAAGGGGTCTAGCCATAAGTTGGTTTAAAGGGTGTATTGTATTTTTCATAAAACACCATCATAAAAGGAAAAGAGTCAAGATTGTTAAGTCCATCATGTTCAATTTGTAATGGTCCACTTTCCTAAGTCTCGAATTACATTAAAAAGTGGGAAATTATGTGCTAAGGTCAAATCATAGGTTAGGGTGAATGTCATGTCAAAAGGTATTATGGTTCATCATCACCTATCATGAGGTTAGAAAATGAACAATCATGGCACTCCATGTCATTTGTACCGTCGCAAACTTCAAAAGTGTACCCGTTGCGCGAGTTCATTGCGCAAATTCTTAACTTGCCTTGAAACATCTTGTCACTATGGATAACCACTTCCCTTTCAAAATTTTGTCCCTTATCCATTCGAGCATAAATATTGACCACCTTTTGTTTTTCTCCATTTCCTCCAAGATATGCCCATCATCTATAGCCTCTCTAACAAGTTTCGAAGCTCTTTGTTATGCAAACTCAGTGTGTTGATATTCACTACGCAAACATTTCACTCTGGTTTTTGCTGCGCATTTTCCATTTGTTTCAATCATTGTTCAAGAGCCTTTCTTAGAGCCCATTGCAAATTAGCCTATGAAACTAAATTGTTTTTCACATAACTAGATTTACTTCATTTGAGCTAAACTATTGCCATCCATGTTGTTGCGCCGAGTTTTTGTTAATGTTCGTTGTTGCATCAAGTTTCTTGCTACTATTCGTTGTTGCACCAAGTTTCCTGATATTGTTCGTTGTTGCGCAGAGTTTTATGTTGTTGTTCATTGTTGTGTAGATTTTCCTACTGCTAATTCGTTGTTGCGCATAGTTTTATGTTGCTACGCACCGCGCAAAAGTCACTATTCTCATTTGTTGTGCAAGGATTATTGCTCTCATTTGTTGTGCAGAGGTTATTACAATCTATTGTTGCACACCTGCAGTTCACACAGGGTTGACATATATCAATAGCATGACAAACGAGAAGCCACAGAGTTTAAATTTGGTAAATGCAGACCCAACGATCACGGTGTCCTTTGAACAAGTTGGATGCATGAGATTTTGTGAAAAGGTTCAGGGGTATAATGTGCAGCTAACCAAGCAATTTTCTCTAAACTTTAATGGTGTCAGCACAACCATTGCAAGGATCACTTTTCCAGTGTCAAAGGAGACCATATCAGCTGCTACAAAGATTCCTATGCAGGGAGAGAAGTGGTTTAAAGGTATGCCCTTAGATCCTTCATTTTATATTGATTTTCTCAAACCTAAATACATAAATTAGAATATTGGTGCCACCATTCCGAGGGAATATGTTTTGGAACCTTATGAGAAGCTTTTGAGGGTAATTCAAAAATACTTTACTTGTGAGGGTAGGTTTGAAAAGGTACATCAATACCACATTAGGCTCCTGATGCATTTCATAGGGAAAATTCTGCTAAACTTACCCTTCTACCTATATAGAAGCCTGGGAAAAATGGCAGACACAGTCCAAGCCAGAGCTGACCAGCCAAAGAGTAGCATATTCCATTTTTCCTTGGTGAAGTTGTTGGTGGTTGAAAAGCTTGGAAAGTTAAACAGAGACTGGGATTCCTTCTTGACTTCAACAAACATTTCCCTGGATCCTAAAGGAGATACTCCCTTGTTTGTTGAGAAATCAACATATCATAGTTCAAGGGTAAAAGGAGGAGGTGCTACTGAAAGGGGAAAAGGAAAAGAGATTGAGAATCCATCGCTCAGCCAGTCAGTTTTGAAGAAAATAAGCATACTACAATTCACTGATGAACCTAAAGAGACACAAGCTCTAAATAAACCACACACCAGGTCATTTGCTAGGAGGTTTCCCATACCCACAGTTCAGATAGAGTTTTTTGAATTTGTAGCCCAGGAGATTGATGAGGAGAAAGTGAAACCAGGGGAGAAAAATGCAAATGTCAAAGAAATGCAGCAGCAAATCAAAAAATCTCAACATATTATATCCCAACTCTACCAGAAGAACATAGAATTGAAAAGGAAACTAACAGAAAATACCCCTGAAGCACAAACACCACAGAGTAAAGCAAGTCAGAAATCTCCTACTTCATTCACAGAAGGAGAAAAGAACATAAAATGGTTGAATAAGCAACTAAGAGAAGCTCAAGACCATATCATCAAGCTCATGCAAGAAAAGAGAATATCAGAGGAAGGGATCATGAGTCATTACAAGAAATGAATACCAGCCATAGACAATGCATGTGCAGTCATTTCTAATGCTCAATCAAAGTTGAATAGGAATGCAACTTTGTTGAGGCAGGTGGGAAATTTAAAGAGACAGAACTTGTTATTGAGAAAGGAAAACAAGACCTTACGGCTACACATGAAATTGGATAAATAATCTAAGGACAAGCTGAATGTTCTCAACCTTTGTTGCCACTTGGATTCGCACAAGAAACCTCAACATCAAGATTCACTACACAAAGTTTCTACGCAAATGTTGTAGCCAACACTTGCATAACAGTAACCAGAATTCATGGCACAAGGGTGATAGGGTTGTCCAGCAGTGCATATGATGACTCATCACAACCACATGCTCGAATTTTTCTCAAGGATCTATGATTGTAAATTATATTTTGGTTATGTTATGATTAGCAAATCATATTTTCTATTTTTGGTAAATCTTGTAGAGGTTGTTATTCTCTTTGAAAGCAACCATATCCATAACTCTAGGATGTAGTAGTTCGACCCCTCGCAGCTAAGTGTAGCCTTATATTTCTATATATGTTGACTATTTTTTATTTAAAGGGGCGCGGGCAGAAGTATAGGCATTGTTTATCTTCAATGTAATTTTCTTAATCTAATAGAAATACAAATGCATAAGTCATGAACTCCTTATGAAAAAGATTCTAATGGTGGTGATCTGAAGATTGTACTCTTTCTTTGTATGTATTTTAGGTGTCCTTATATTCATCTTCACATTTCTTCTATTTAAATTGGATATTTAAAGGTTTAGAATTCATCAAATGGTTCTCCATACTTAAATGAGTTAAACTCTATTTATTCTTCTTAACTAAGGTCAGAATTCATGATTCATGATGCTTTGATTATGTTATGTGTTTTTTTTCTTCTTTCACCCTACATAATCAAACTCAAAAATGAATTTCATCACCTTGTTTAGCCTTTGTTCCTCTGAGTATTTCTACCTACCATGCATTGTTTTCTTTTGTTTTCATGGGTTGACTCTATAGCCCTAGATATATTATACCTCTTTGCCAACAAACCTTGAAAAAACTATCTCAAACATCTAAATCTAGATTTGTAAAGCAGGGGCCTCCTCTGTCAGAGAATGAAGCTTGTTGATCGACTGCTTGTCTTATGCGCAATCTCCCTTCATCATCGGGTCTTCTGATTTCTGCGACTTCCGTCAGAACCAATACCGGCGGGTTAACCGCTTTACTTAGCTTATCTTTCTGAAATCCCCCACTCGAAGTCCATCGAGCCCTTTCAGCAGTTCTATTTGAAGCCTATATGTGGTTTTCGGTGAACTTTCACAGCTACAACTGCCCTTAGCGGCCTCCTTGCCTTGGCGGGACTTACTACCACTGATCCACCGACGCCTTACACCACAATACCAGCAACCTTACCAACAGGGAGAACAACTAAGACTTAGACATACCAAGGAACAACGGATGCAAATACAGGCCAATATATGAAGTCACAATGTGTGCATATAACAGAGACAATAGACAAGAATCAGAGTTTAAGAATATGCGGAAGCTTTATATTATCAGAGCTTAATAGATTTCGGGTATTACAAAATATTGTGCCTGAGGCACTGATTACAGACTCAGAGCAGGATGCTCTTTCACTCAACTAACAGACAGAAAGACTCAAAGCTTCAGATAGAAGGGAAGCTTAGAAAACTGACTCACTAAGACTCAAACTACTCGGGAATTCGGTCTGTGTTCGAATGAGCTCTCACCCTCTTCTTATACAAATTTGAGGCGGTGGAGTCATGATGAAGCATCAAACCCGAATAGACTTGTGGCCCTACATGTCAGCCACTAAATATTACTTTTCTTGATTCGGCAGATGTATTCACGAAGGAATCTCTGACCGAAATCTTTATTTATTTCAAATCACACCAAAAGTAGAGTACTCAAAAAGACTTGTCAGGGTTGTCGCGTAGGATTCCCTGACCAAATCACCGAAAGTGGATACAATAGTAAATCTGAAGAGGTGATCATGCAAGATTCCCCGACCAGAGTACACTCATAAATGACAGTAGTAAGGACATCACATGACTAATAGTAGAGCATCTTGGAAATGTGGGTCAAACCTCACCAAAAGTCGGAGAAGTGCTCCGAGTTTCCAAGATTCTCACTAACTGACATGACAACACTATCTCTAAAATAGATTTATTTATGTACAAAGTGGAGATTGTTACGGTAATCCACGGAACCCGGATGACACCACTGTCAGCCATCTAGACATGAATTATTTTATCTAGTCATTTTCAATCAAAACTTGAAAATCTGTCAGGATATTGCAGAGTATCCCATGATTTCGTATAAATCTTTCGAACTATATATAATGTACCATTTATTCTTTGGAGGATAGTCTTGGATTTGATTCCCCATTGATAATGATTCATGATAAAAATCAAGAGAATTTCGCCATCATTAGGACCTTGGTAGTGCAAATCTCTAACAGTGGAGAGTGGAGTAAAAGGGCTAAGAATATATGGATCAACTGTTTCTTTGTTTAGCCCAAAATATTTCCACCAGTCAGCTATCCATATAGGGGGTCTACCTGCAGTTGAAGTATTTATGCTGCCAAATTTAACCAAAGATAGAATATCTTCATGTTGAACAAACTGCCACCATAGATTCCTGTAATGATGATAGTTCAAACTTGTTTCGGGAAAAATGATATCAGCATTTCTTTCAGGTCATTGAGAAAGTAATCTAGGCCTGTCTAAGCAAA
>SNQJ01S0113530.1:67099-80483 GCA_010110895.2 Picea sitchensis
CACCTTAGGAGTATCAATAACCCAATCAGTTGGAAAAGATAGATCTTCCCATTTTATGGTGCAATGTTCCATATTTTGATTTAAAGAATCCGTTATAACCAAAGTACTGGACTGAGAATCTTTGCTAGGAGAATGTAAAACAGCAGGAAACATAGTATTGGTATGTCTAAAACAACCCCTAGCTTGGACAACTATATTTGTTCTTTTAGCATTCATGCTAACACCTGTTGTTCTGATTTGTAACTTTAGAATGTCTGCAAGAGTCTCATCAAAAGTATAAACAGAAAAGTTTGGATAACAATCAAAATAGACTGGTCCATTGGATAACGGGGCAACAATCCCTCCTATTAATGAATCGATAAATTTATCATGCGTTAGATCTCTTACTGTGCAGAGCACATAGGCATGTATTACTTTATGCACTAGTGCATTAATCCCGATTCTGATACATCCAAAGTGTAAGAAGTTTGTCTTATGTCTTTTTGCTTCTTTTTGAATTTCCTTTGGATTTAAGAGAGATATAGTCTGGGTGACATCACTATTCTGTTGTATGGTACTGATTGACTCTTTCACAAAGACTCTAGTTACTGCTTTGAGATGGAACATGTTTAGATCTTGGTAGACCTTACTTGGGTTTATAGCAGGTAACTTCCATGCAGCCTGGGGATTTATTTATACTTCTTCTATGTCTGCATGGTTTATACTCTGAGATCTATTTAAGGAAAAAATTGACTCTAAACTATTTACAGAGTCGTTCCCGGATGTACTTGCTTCTTCAACATTTCTAATATCTCTAAATGACATAGATCTAGAATCCATAGTAGTATTAAGATTTTACTATTTTTGCACAGAAAAGCAAGGCGTTTAGTCTTATGTCTTCTTATCAGAAGATTAGACAGGCTCCTGGCCGACTGCTCAGGCAAAAGCTAGTAATCTCAGAATACAAGTTCTGGATTCAAACACACGCTATACAGAGTACTTTAAAACAAACAGAGCGAATAGATTTAACAGATCTAAAGGAGTCTGTTATCATACCCGGGGCAAAAATGAGTGCATGTCTCTGATACCATTTGTAAAGCAGGGGCCTCCTCTGTTAGAGAATGAAGCTTGCTGATCGACTGCTTGTCTTATACGCAATCTCCCTTCATCATTGGGTCTTCTGATTTCTGCGACTTTCGTCAGAACCAATACCGGCGGGTTAACCGCTTTACAAGCAGTTCTAAGGGCTCCGATACCATTTTTAAAGCAGGGGCCTCCACTGTCAGAGAATGAAGCTTGTTGATCGACTGCTTGTCTTATGTGCAATCTCCCTTCATCATCGGGTCTTCTGATTTCTGCGACTTTATTCAGAACCAATACCGGTGGGTTAACCGCTTTACTTAGCTTATCTTTCTGAAATCCCGCACTCGAAGTCCATCGAGCCCTTTCAGCAGTTCTATTTGAAGCCTATATGTGGTTTTCGACGAACTTTCACAGCTACAACTGCCCTTAGCGGCCTCCTTGCCTTGGCGGGACTTACTACCACTGATCCACCGACGCCTTACACCACAATACCACCAACCTTACCAACAGGGAGAACAACTAAGACTTAGCCATACCAAGGAACAACGGATGCAAATACAGGCCAATATATGAAGTCACAATGTGCGCATATAACAGAGACAATAGAAAAGCATCAAAGTTTAAGAATATGCGGAAGCTTTATATTATCAGAGCTTAATAGCTTTCGGGTATTACAAAATATTGTGCTTGAGGCACTGATTACAGACTCAGAGCAGGATGCTCTTTCGCTCAAATAACAGACAGAAAGACTCAAAGCTTCAGATAGAAGGGAAGTTTAGAAAACTGACTCACTAAGACTCAAACTACTCGGGAATTCGGTCTGAATCCGAATGAGCTCTCACCCTCTTCTTATACAAATTTGAGGCGGTGGAGTCATGATGAAGCATCAAACCCGAATAGACTTGTGGCCCTACATGTCAGCCACTAAATCTTACTTTTCTTGATTTGGCAGATGTATTCACGCAGGAATCTCTAACCGAAATCTTTATTTATTTCAAATCACACCGAAAGTAGAGTACTCAAAAAGACTTGTCAGGGTTGTCGCGTAGGATTCCCTGACCAAATCACCGAAAGTGGATACAATAGTAAATCTGAAGGGGTGATCATGCAAGATTCCCCCACCAGAGTACACTCATAAATGACAGTAGTAAGGACATCACATGACTAATAGTAGAGCATCTTGGAAATGTGGGTCAAACCTCACCAAAAGTCGGAGAAGTGCTCCGAGTTTCCAAGATTCTCATTGACTGACATGACAACACTATCTCTAAAATAGATTTATTTATGTACAAAGTGGAGATTGTTACGGTAATCCACGGAACCTGGATGACACCACTGTCGGCCATCTAGACATGAATTATTTTATCTAGTCATTTTCAATGAAACTTGAAAATCTGTCAGGATATTGCAGAGTATCCCATGATTTCGTATAAATCTTTCGAACTATATATAATGTACCATTTATTCTTTGGAGGATAGTCTTGGATTTGATTCCCCATTGATAATGATTCATGATAAACATCAGGAGAATTTCGCCATCATTAGGACCTTGGTAGTGCAAATCTCTAACAGTGGAGAGTGGAGTAAAAGAGCTAAGAATATATGGATCAACTGTTTCTTTGTTTAGCCCAAAATCTTTCCACCAGTCGACTATCCATATAGGGGGTCTGCCTGCAGTTGAAGTATTTATGCTGCCAAATTTAACCAAAGATAGAATATCTTCATGTTGAACAAACTGCCACCATAGATTCCTGTAATGATGATAGTTCAAACTTGTTTCGGGAAAAATGATATCAGCATTTCTTTCAGGTCATTGAGAAAGTAATCTAGGCCTGTCTAAGCAAAAATACTGTTGATGATGTCCTTCATGATCCCTTATATCCCAGATTAAATTTATATCATGAAAAAGTTCTATCAGGGCATTTTGAGCTTGAAGCGCCCTTCTGTTATCTTGATTTATTATCGGCAACAGACAATTAGTATTCCCCCTTTGTCTAGCTTCAAGAACTAGGATTGAATAGGGAATTTGAGTAGTTGGAGCAAGTATTCTTGTGCTCCTTAATTCCCATCTAGGAACCCAAGTATTTGTATAATCTTCCCATCTAAGAGAATCAAGAATATTCTCTACTTGTTCTTCATTTTCTCTTAGATGGATAGAGATTATCAAACTTTGATGTGCTGGCTGCAGATGTTATCTACTCGGAAAATCAGGAAGACAATTTGAACTCCCTTTAATATGCTCTATAGAGAAATCAAAATTACTGAATAGAGCCTGCCATCGTGCAAATTTATAATCTCCTGAAATTTTTAGTTCTTTATTAAGGACTTTATTCATGGCTGCAACATCTGTCCTTAAAAGAAATTTCTTTTAAATCAAATAAATTTCAAATTTATGAATGGCATTCAATGCTGCTTTGATTTCTTTCTCTAGAGAAGAATAATTTTTCTCAGCTGCCTGCCATAGTCCAGAAGCAAACTGGATGATTTCCTCTACTCCTTTTTTCCTGATCTGTTTTAGAACAACTCCCCATCCAATATTACTAGCATCAGTTTCTACAATTTTTGGAAGGCTGTCATCAGAAATATGCAGTATAGGAAAATTCTTGACTTTGGCTTTAATATTCTTTACTGCCTGGGTATGCTTCTCAGTCCATGGTACTGGTTCTTTTTTCAATCTGTCATTGAGAAGCTTTCTATCTTGGGCACATTTTTTGTAAAAATGGCTGATACAATTCAAACTGCCCAGAAACCTCTGTAGCTGAGTTTTGTCAAGAATTTTATCTGGAAACTTATCAGTGAATTCAACAACATGAGTTTGCAAAGTAATTTGGCCATTTCTGATGGTGTGACCAAGAAACTTGACTTGTGTCTGAAAGAGTTCAATCTTTTTTCTTGGATAAAACAAGGCCAGCTTGTTTAATAACTTGCAGAAGTATTTTTAAATGCTTAAAATGTTGATCCAGAGAGGAAGAAAAAACTAGAATATCATCAATATACACAATAAGCCAATCAAAGTATGGCTTTAGAGTATCATCCATAACTCTCTGAAATTTTGCAGGTGCATTTTTTAGGCCAAAAGGCATCACATTCCATTCATAATGTCCAACAGGGACATTAAAGGCAGTCTTAAATTTATCTTTTTCATGAATTGCTACTTGCCAAAATCCTGACTTGAGATCAAACTTAGAAAACACTTTGGCTCCTGCAATTCTAGTAACAAGATTGCTTTTATTTGGAATGGGATATGTATCGTCTGCTAGCACTTTATTAAGAGGTTTGTAGTTTACTACCAACCTAGGAACTCCCCTGATTTGCTCTGAATGTTTATTCACATAGAATCCATAACAATTCCAGGGACTAGTAGACTTTCTGATTAGGCCTTTCTTTAATAATCCTTCAATTTCTTCTGCACATAGCCTTTGATATTCATCATTCATAGGAATGGCTCTACTTTTGCAAGGCTTTCCTTGATAGTCTTCCTTATAGGGAAGAAAAACTTCATGCTTTTTCTGTTTCCAGAAGGCAGTGGGATTTTCAGAACAAACAGTATTTATAAATTCTTCTTTCAAAGAAGAAATCCTTTCTTGGATACTTGGCCTTTCTAATTGTTCCCTCATTCTTATTTCAGACTGGAACCCTTGGAGTTCTTTGATCTTTTCTGATTTTAACAGATTCAATTGTATTGTGTCTGAAATTCTAGGGGTAGACGCAAATGGAAGTTTTATCTTCTTTCCTTCTGAGAGTTTTATAAAGTATCCTGGTTTATCAGGAGTTACCATAGTAGATCCATGAGGTGATACTGCAACAAGGAAAGGAGTGCCAAGAATACAAGCAACTGGGATTTTGACCAAAAGGAATCTTATTTTGAGGCAGAAATCATGGAAGCAGAGGGTAGCTTCTGGAATATGAAATGACATATTATTTGGAATATTTCCAAGACCTATGACAACATCTTGTGTTTTTTCCAAGACAGAGACAGGGATGACATGCTTGTTAAGCAGATTTAGATCTGATCCAGTATATATCAATGTCTTCAGTATGAAATTTAAATCTTCGACCCTTAGTTATATTAAGACATGATATTTTTTATGTTGAATCTGGAGGCTATTTTCATCCTTTTCTTCCTTTTGTTTCGTAGCCCTTTTTATCCTATTTATTTCTCTCCCTAGATCTGATATGGAGAGTGTGTTTAATGGGCAACTTACTAAACTATCCTTTTGAGGTTTTGGCTTCTAGACTCTAACTGGGAGTCTAGTATAGTGCCATTCATAGAAAGAAATATAAAGATCTTTTTTACTCATAAAGTCTTTCCATGCTTGTGCTAGTTTAATCTTATCTGGATCAGGAGTCCTTCTAGCGATTTCTCTTGCTCTTGGATGAGTATATAAATCCCAATTCCTCATTTCTTTCATCCATTCTGGATTTATACTTGTTTTTCTACATCCTGTTGAAAGCTTCAAATATTTTCTAATCTTAGAGGATGATGGCTTTCGTGTCCCTCTAGGAATATAAGCTTCTTGTCTTGTTTTTATTTCTGTACAATGATTATCTTGGCTAACCAAGACATGAGAATCATGAGGAAAAGGGATGTCCAAACATTGAGGATGTGGACATTGATCTTTAGCAGTGGACATTGGTGGGGGTAAGTTTGTCCTTGGATTATGATTTGCATGGTCAAACTGGACGTTTGTATTTTCTTCAAGAGCAGAAAGTGTGGATAAAGTGATTAAATCTCCACAATCAAAACACTTAACTGCAAAAGGAACTTGTCCCACTTGGTTAGCTAAAGATTGTAGGGATGGATGTAAGTAGAAAGAAGGAGGTGGAGGAGGAGGTCTAGTAGGCTTTTGACTAGACGAGGGTTTTGAGAAACTTCTGTGAGGAAAGGAGATTACAACAGAGTTAGAAGTTTCTTTTATTTGTGCCGAGGTAATAGCTCTTGGGATTGGCACCTTAGGAGTATCAATAACCCAATCAGTTGGAAAAGATAGATCTTCCCATTTTATGGTGCAATGTTCCATATTTTGATTTAAAGAATCCGTTATAACCAAAGTACTGGACTGAGAATCTTTGCTAGGAGAATGTAAAACAGTAGGAAACATAGTATTGGTATGTCTAAAACAACCCCTAGCTTGGACAACTATATTGGTTCTTTTAGCATTCATGCTAAAACCTGTTGTTCTGATTTGTAACTTTAGAATGTCTGCAAGAGTCTCATCAAAAGTATAAACATAAAAGTTTGGATAACAGTCAAAATAGACTGGTCCATTGGATAACGGGGCAACAATCCCTCCTATTAATGAATCGGTAAATTTATCATGCGTTAGATCTCTTACTGTGCAGAGCACATAGGCATTTATTCCTTTATGCACTAGTGCATTAATCCCGATTCTGATACATCCAAAGTGTAAGAAGTTTGTCTTATGTCTTTTTGCTTCTTTTTGAATTTCCTTTGTATTTAAGAGAGATATAGTCTGGGTGACATCACTATTCTGTTGTATGGTACTGATTGACTCTTTCACAAAGACTTTGGTTACTGCTTTGAGATGGAACATGTTTAGATCTTGGTAGACCTTACTTGGGTTTATAGTAGGTAACTTCCATGCAGCCTGGGGATTTATTTCTACTTCTTCTATGTCTGCATGGTTTATACTCTGAGATCTATTTAAGGAAAACATTGACTCTAAACTATTTACAGAGTCGTTCCCGGATGTACTTGCTTCTTCAGCATTTCTAATATCTCTAAATGACATAGATCTAGAATCCATAGTAGTATTAAGATTTTACTATTTTTGCACAGAAAAGCAGGGCGTTTAGTCTTATATCTTCTTAACAGAAGATTAGATAGGCTCCTGGCCGACTGCTCAGGCAAAAACTAGTAATCTTAGAATACAAGTTCTGGATTCAAACACACGCTATACAGAGTACTTTAAAACAAACAGAGCGAATAGCTTTAACAGATCTAAAGGAGTCTGTTATAATACCCAGGGTGATCAGAGACAAGCATTCGATCAACAAGCTTCATTTTGCCATTTGTAAGGCAGGGGCCTCCTCTGTCAGAGAATGAAGCTTGCTAATCGACTGCTTGTCTTATGCACAATCTCCCTTCATCATCGAGTCTTCTGATTTCTGCGACTTCCGTCAGAACCAATACCGGCGGGTTAACCGCTTTACTTATCTTATCTTTCTGAAATCCCCCACTCGAAGTCCATCGAGCCCTTTCAGCAGTTCTATTTGAAGCCTATATGTGGTTTTCGGTGAACTTTCACAGCTACAACTGCCCTTAGCGACCTCCTTGCCTTGGTGGGACTTACTACCACTGATCCACCGACGCCTTACACCACAATACCAGCAACCTTACCAACAGGGAGAACAACCAAGACTTAGCCATACCAAGGAACAACGGATGCAAATACATGCCAATATATGAAGTCACAATGTGTGCATATAACAGAGACAATAGACAAGCATCAGAGTTTAAGAATATGCAGAAGCTTTATATTATCAGAGCTTAATAGCTTTCGGGTATTACAAAATATTGTGCCTGAGGCACTGATTACAGACTCAGAGCAGGATGCTCTTTTGCTCAACTAACAGACAGAAAGACTCAAAGCTTCAGACAGAAGGGAAGCTTAGAAAACTGACTCACTAAGACTCAAACTACTCGGGAATTCGGTCTGCATCCGAATGAGCTCTCACCCTCTTCTTATACAATTTTGAGGCGTGGAGTTATGATGAAGCATCAAACCCGAACAGACTTGTGGCCCTACATGTCAGCCACTAAATCTTACTTTTCTAATTCGGCAGATGTATTCACGCAGGAATCTCTGACCGAAATCTTTATTTATTTGAAATCACACCGAAAGTAAAGTACTTATGAAAGATTTGTCGGGGTTGTCACGTAGGATTCCCTGACCAAATCACCGAAAGTAGATACAATAGTAAATATGATGGGGTGATCGTGCAAGATTCCCCGATGAGAGTACACTTATACATGACAGTAGTAAGGACATCACATGACAAACAGGAGAGCATCTTGGAAATGTGGGTCAATTCGCACCAAAAGTTGGAGAAGTGCTCCGAGTTTCCAAGATTCTCATTATTGAAATGACAACACTATATGTACAAAGTGGAGATTGTTACGGTAATCCACGCAACCCGGATGACACCACTGTTGGCCATCTAGACATGAATTATTTCATAATGAAAACCATCATTCCAATGGATGGTCACTGAAGTGACGGAAGTTGTAAGGATCCCAATGCTGAGTGTATACTTCACGGACCAATTCAGGATCATGATTTTTTGAACCATTATTATGTAGTAGAAATTTAGTGCGTATTATCCAAGGATGTTTCTCTCTGATAAACATCATTTTGTATTCTTCTTCAGAAAATAGATTAGAGATAGTATCTAGACTTATGTTGTGGAAGAGGAACATTCTTCCTACTTTGGTTACATCAGGATTTATGTTAACTCGATTTAGCCCAAACTGATGCCACCATTCCATTAACCATTCTGGTTCAGGCCAGTCTCTGAAGGAGTGTGCAAACTTCATCATGCAATAATAATACTTATACTTATCAGTCCAGAGACAAACATTAAACCACATGGTTCTGTACTATAGGTAGTCTATGCCAAATAATCTTTCATTTGGATTTCTATTTGGCCATTCTTCAACAGTTCTCATTCTGTTGATCTGAAAGAATTCATATGCATGAGTTCTTTCCCAACTCCGTGTTGGATGATGATAGAATTGTCGATCAACATCTCTCAATCGTCTTAAGTCTCCCATCTCAATAAGCTTTTCCCTAGACTGAATAGTAGCAGGTTGATGTATTCTCCCAAGTTCATGTTGAGGAGGAAGCACATTTATATGAGTATTTCTAGAGAACCCTGGTAATCCTACCTCAATACTTTCTGAATGTCTTAACTGCCATGACGGTTTCCAATATTCCTTAAATGTATCCCAAGCAGTATTATCATCCATAAAATGAGTAACATGAGTATTTCTTTCATCATCAAAAACTTCTGCTATCACCATGCTTTTCTTGAAATATGCAATTTGCATATGAGTATCAGAAATAAAAGGAAATTCAATTCTTTTTGGAGAATGATTCCCTATCTTTGGCATAGTAATGAAATATCCTGGCTTCAATTTTGAACACAGACAAGAGCCATGGGGTTCTACTGCTGAGAGAAAGGGAGAGCCCAATATGCAGTCAATAGGAAAATCCATAATTTGAAACTTCATTTCGAGGGCATATTTGTCTATTAGTAGAGTCCCTTTAGGAATTTCATACAGAAAATCTGTATTTATGTTTCCTAGTCCAGTGGCAGATCCAAAACTAGGAACCCAATACTTTGCAAGAATTAAGTCTTTATGAAGCAGATTTAAATCAGACCCAGTGTCTATGAGTGTTGTTAAAGAAAAGATTTCTTGATTAATTTCTATCTGGATCTTGATATAATACTTCTGATATTTGATAGGTAATACTTGCATACCTTTTATCCCTTGCATTTCCACTGTAGTTTGTTCCTGCATTTCTGTTTCAAATGGAGCATCTTCTAAAGGAGGAGGAATTGACTCAAGCCTTTCTTTGATAATTTTGATTTCTTGCCTTGCCCAAGAATCAACAGGATAACTGAGTTCAACTTCTCTTTCTATTTTGCTGATCTTTTCTCGCAATTCTGAGACTTCTTACCTGAGAGAAGAAACTTCTTTTGCCAAGTCTGTAACATAGATGTTTTGGAGTTTTGGCTCTCTGTTAAATTTGATATAAGACTTTGTATTTTTATCAAATGAAGAGTCTAGGAACAAAGGCTGTCTTCTGGGTAACTCAGAAGTTTTTCTTCTTTGCTCAACCTTTACAGTCTTAACAAATGTTTCTAGCAGAGAATTTTTCATGGAAGTCCTTTTATTTGAGCAAGCATCTGGGCTTCCTGATCTCCTGTGCTTTGAAACATGCAAACTTTCAATTTTTCTAAATGTTTTGGTTCTGAATCAGAACCAGATTCAGTACTACTTTCACATGTGCAGTAAATTGGATTACTGCAATTGCAAGACTGATTTATTAAGATTTCTTCATCTGAACTGGTTTCATATTGGGGAGTACTGTCAGATGAAGGACAACACTCTTCTCGAAGAAGATGAACTTCTTCCTTTGGTCTGTGGGGATTATAAGGGCAAGAATTTGTATCATGATTTTGTGCCCCACATCTATTACAATGGTTTTTCAGAACCATTTGCTTTCTTTCTTGAGCCTCTTTTGCCTTTCGTGCCGAGAACTTGCCTTTAGTTTTCCTGGAGGCTTCATTGTCAGGACAATCATGAGCATATTGTCCTTGCTTTCCACAGATCCATTAATTTATATTTTGTTTGGCTTCATGATTGTGGCTTTTGAGCTTAATGTCTTTAGGCTCATAATAATGACTTCTAGGCACAAATTTATACCTAGCTTTGGATTTTCTGCCTTTTTCTCCTCTGATATCTTTTGGTCTTTTCTTCCTTTTTCTTACTAGATCTAAATATAATCCATATTGTTCACATATTGATTTTTGATCAGGAAGATAGGAAGACTTAGACACAGAAGATTGAATCTTCATACTGATACATAACCCTATCAAATTTCTCCCCAAGTATAAAGCTCATAGGGAAGTTTAAAGACATCTTCTATTTTCAAATATTCTACAAACTTGCTTGGAAGAGCTGCCAAATAAACCTGTTTCCATAACATATTTTTGCTATCTTTGACTTCAAAGATTCTTTGTGTCCATTCTTTATGAAATTGTTCGTATTCTGACATTTTTTTGCACTTCATATTCATCAAAACAATTTCATGTTTATCAGAAATTTCATGTTCAGTCCCACACCAGTGCTCAAGTATCAATGTAGTGAGAGCACCAATCATATTATTGACAACATTCCCATCAGGATGATACACAACATCACCTTCTTCATCCTTTAAGACTTCTGTCTCCATCTTGGTAATCATGAGGGGAGAAGAAACAACCTCCCACCATTTGCTAAGTGTTCCAGTGAAACATTGAATAATAGTTTTGCATGCTTCTACTTCACTTTTCCCTTTCATGCACATAATTTTGTAAGAAACATACATTCTATCAAGCATTTGTCTAATCTGAGCGATAGACAGACTATCAATGTTCCATTCTTGGAACCAGTCATCAGCAAAGGTTTGTGATTCTGGAAGCTTTCCTTTTCCAATAAGATCTGGGGTTGCTGGCCTGGAAGAGTGGGCTGGAATGTTCTCAAAAGAAGGATTTTTTATAGTAACCAAAGAGTGAAGATCTTCTGAGTTTTTCTTAGAGGACTCTGGTTCATCTTTCTCAGGAGGAAAATGGAAAGGAAACTTTTTTACAGATTCTGTCTCAGAGGGTTTATATACAGGGGACAGAATAGAGATATGGGAACTTGGAAGGATAAAGGAGGTAGGAATAGGTTTATCAGGTTGACTGGTTCTTCCTTTGATTTCAGTCAAAGATATACCCATTGCAGAAAAGGCATTTCCTAAACCTTCCATGATTTCTTCATGGTTTCTGTTAGATTCTCTTGCTCTGTAAGAGATTTCTAATAAAGAAGAATCCATTTTGTCTTTAACATCAATGACTTTTTCTTGGATCTGATCTACTGAATGAACAATGGTATTAGTAGATACTTGGAGATCCATGATTTGTTCTTTCTTAGCATAATCATTGGTCACAAATATTTGGGTAGCCATCCCTCTTAATGCAGTATTAGTCCAATTTAACTGATCAGAGACTGATTGGACTCTTTTGTCTATTCCTGACAGCTGGGTGGCTTCTTTTGATAACAAAAGGGGAATAGATTTTGCTTGCTTAGAGATATCTTCAAGAATGATTCCCTTAAAAGGTGGAAAAGTGGTATTAGATTCAACAAGACTACCATCCAGACTTTTCCACTTATGTCTAGGAGATTCAGAGCTTTCTCCTATCACATGGACTATAGGTTTTTGCTGTAACTTCTTCCACTCAAAGAAAGAAATCCAACAGTTTTCTTCAGACATATATTCCTTCCATTGTTTTGACAGTTTTTGTTTTTCTTCTTCTGTGGTAAGGCTGTCAAAATCTTTAGTTTCAGGATTTGTAAACAAATCCCAGTTTATCATTTTCTTGATCCATTCATCAGGAATAGATCCTTTCTGGCATCCTTTCATAACTGTGTGAAATTTAAGTATTTCATCAACAGTAGGTCGGTTTATATTTGAAGGCAGAGGATTTGTAAATCTGCAGTCAGGAATGACTGTATCACATTGTTCAGTATATCCTAAGCCATATCTAGGAGTACCAGGAGGTCTCATACCCTTGTAAATATCTTTTATTTGAAGATCTAAAGATTCAATAGAGGGCATGTAATGGATCATATAACAGGAAGGTTGTTCTGAAGTAGATACAGATGACTCTACAGTATTATTTACGGATCTATAAAACACAGAGGAATCCATAGTAGTATTAAGATCTTACTATTTTTGCACAGAAAAGTAGGGCGTTTAGTCTTATGTCTTCTTAACAGAAGATTAGACAGGCTCCTGGCCGACTGCTCAGGCAAAAACTAGTAATCTCAGAATACAAGTTCTGGATTCAAACACACGCTATACAGAGTACTTTAAAACAAACAGAGCGAATAGCTTTAACATATCTAAAGGAGTCTGTTATCATACCCGGGGCGAAAATGAGTGCATGGCTTTGATACCATTTGTAAAGCAGGGGCCTCCTCTGTCAGAGAATGAAGCTTGTTGATCGACTGCTTGTCTTATGCGCAATATCCCTTCATCCTTCCTTTGATTTCAGTCAAAGATCTACACATTGCAGAAAAGGCATTGAAAAATTCTCTGCTAGAAACATTTGTTAAGACTGTAAAGGCTGAGCAAAGAGGAAAAAATTCTGAGTTACCCAGAAGACAGCCTTTGTTCCTAGACTCTTCATTTGATAAAAATACAAAGTCTTATATCAAATTTAACAGAGAGCCAAAACTCCAAAACATCTTTGTTACAGACTTGGCAAAAGAAGTTTCTTCTCTCAGGCAAGAAGTCTCAGAATTGTGAGAAAAGATCAGCAAAATAGAAGGAGAAGTTGAACTCAGTTATCCTGTTGATTCTTGGGCAAGGCAAGAAATCAAAATTATCAAAGAAAGTCTTGAATCAATTCCTCCTCCTTTAGAAGATGCTCCATTTGAAACAGAAATGCAGGAACAAACTACAGTGGAAATGCAAGGGATAAAAGGTATGCAAGTATTACCTATCAAATATCAGAAGTATTATATCAAGATCCAGATAGAAATTAA